>AYJT01049707.1:0-20955 GCA_001278415.1 Ocimum tenuiflorum
AAAATGAGAGATTTGAAATTGAGGTGGAGGAGAAGGAAGAGATAGAGGAAGCAGACATGGTTGTGAGATTGTTTAATTATGATTGGAAAGGTTCAATGGGGAGCATATTATTTATAGCAGTCTAAATTAATAATTGAATAATGTGGGAGGAAATAAGTGGCAGAGATGGCCACTAGGTGTCTCTGCTTTTCCCTAAAGAAAAATTCAAATGCGATCGTGAAATGTGTGCGTTTTTTATTGATTCCATTTTAATTGATAAAATATTGTATTGTACAATTGTTTTCTCATATTAATTTAGTTCATCAATATTTCCCTTTTACCGTAAAATACATGATCGCAAGGTTGTATCTCAATTAGCGTAGTAGTATGTCATCTCGGAGTGCAAATTTTAATATTTTTTTTTTTACTTCGATGAAAGATCCTTATAACAATGCTTAAAACTTGAGCATTTTTAAGTTGTTGGATGAGTGGTAAGTAAATGTCTCTTCTTATAGCGTGGATGCTTAAAAGAATATAAAATATTTGAACTCATATTAAAAAAACGTTTAATTCTTTAGGTAATAAAGAAAAGTCAACTGGTCTAAAGAATATGAATTGTATTCTTAGCCGGTGAAAAACGGAAAAATACGTTTAAGGAGTCAGGACCCATAAAAAAAGTGTGTTTAAATATGAGTCAACATACCCAGATATGGATCTCTTACAAACTAGTGAGCAGCCATGTCGGAAAAGTAGGCTAATGCCGAAGAAGAGGAGGAACATACATATAGTCAAATTCATGTATATATGGTATAATTAATATGTTTGATATACCCGTCGTTTGATATGGAATTTCCCACGTTTCCAAATAACAGGCTCCAATATTGGGCCTTCCGACCACTATTCAAATGTATGGTTGATTAGTTGTTGACTTCCGGCCTAATGTACAAAGTCCACGTGGCACCATATTTGTGTCTAAATATAAATACAGCAACAAATATCAAATAAAGATAATATATTGTAGGAAGTCGGGCACACACATTCGCAGCATTTATTTTCATGAATTATAATTATTTAGCTTCAACAAAGAAAAAATAAATTAATAAATTGGATGTCGGATGCGAATAACCCGTTATACTTTTGTATTATACTATGTAGCATGCATTTAATTTTTAATATATTTTTGTTCATATGTTTTTAATTTAAATTTTCTGTGATTCGATTAAGTTTTGTGACATATGTGATTATCTTAGATCTCAAATTAAGCTTCATAATATTTTTTCAATCGTTAATTACCGACTATTAAAAATTAAGTATTTTAAAATAATTACAAGTCCTAATTGGATATAACAAGCTCACATAATATCCGTAAAATTAAACTATAGTATTTGTACAAGAAAAACTAAACTATAGCATACAAAATTCAATTTGACAAAACAATAACTAAAACATAATAAAAATTTAAAATGCAATACAAAAAGTAAAATAAAGGTGCAACGGAGGATTCACACCTCCACTTTTCTACCATGTTACATTCTTTATTGCATTATTAAATTAGTAGTTTTCTATAATATTTTTTTCTTAAATATTACTTTTTGTTTTCTATTTTAATTTTTACAAGTAATAGTGATGGCAGCTGAATAGGTTGGGCGAAGGGTTTTAGGATAACTGAGCTCTGCTAAAACCCTAGTGTTCAAAATCCTACGGAAATTGTAATCTTCCTGATAACTCAAAAATGAAGGTACAATCTGCCTGCCTTTTCCTTCAAAGCTGTCCTCCGCCAATCAGTCTTTCTCCTCGCCAATTTCATGCCGTAAGTTTTCTTTCTTTAATCTCTCAATTCTTCACTATAAATCTATAATATTCAAATTGGAAAAATGTCGCATAGGCCAAGAAGCAAAATCGAAATCATACTGGCTTGATAACGAAGATGCCCAGATTTCAAATTGAATTCAATTGTAAGTGTCCCTAATTCGGGTTTCAATTTTATTTGGGTTTGCTAGTGCAATTTTTATTATTTAGATTCTGGAAAGCCGATCCTTTTTTCTTTACCCCTGCTTCAGCTGTTGTGCCCTCTTTAGGAAGTGAGGTTACTGGAGGACATGCTAATTTGATATCCTCAAGGAAGTCGGGTTTCCGGGTTTTTGCAATAAAGGGGTCGGATCCATTTCGGGGTAAGTCGGGTTCTGTGTCTTTTGGTGGACTGAATCACCAGTCTGTTGAGGAGAGTAAATTGGTTTCGGCGCCTTTTAAGGAAGGAACTGGCTCCTTACTTTGGGCTTTGGCCCCAGTTGCTTTGATTTCGGCGCTAGTTGTTCCCCAATTCTTCATTTCCAGTGCTGTGGAGGATGCTTTCAAGAATGAGGTTTTCGCAGGTAGTATCTAGCTTCCTTTAATGGCTCATAATGTTGTTTCGTTGGTTCTTACTTGAATGAATGCTTTAATATTACGATACGATCATTTCCTGAACATAATCATGTTTCAAGTTATTTATCTCAGACATTGTGACCAACTTATGTATTCGTTGCTGTTGCTTTAATACTTTTTAGTTTGCACTGGGATAGCTATATTCTGAGTTGAAGGGAACGCTCCCCAGCTATCATGTCTGAACACTACATGCTTATGCAAAATGGGCTTGATTATCCAATAAAACTGAAGCCTTTTTTACTTTTACTATAACTTGATTTGGTTATAAACTTATAATTGTTTTGGTACAACTTAGTTGAAGTATCATATACAGTTTTGGACATTTCTATCATGAGTTGAAGTTTCAAAAACTTCAGCTGCCATTTTATTGTACCTCTGTATGTTTTATTAGGTGTATAAAATATAAATTCAGTTCAGTTGGCCGTTACAGCGGCCAGAGGACCTCGAATGATATCAACTAATTATACATAATCACATGGTATTATGGTGTATGTATAAACAATTTTTTTTTTTTTGGTTTAAGAAAAAATAGGGACCCAGAGAATAAAAAAGAAGCTGACGGATAAAGATTTAGGTCTGGTGTGTTTACATAATCATATGGTATTAATTCTCCAAGTTATTGAATCCACGGTCTGGGTTTTGCATTTCCTTTAAATAATCTCTGCATGAGTAATGAATTTGATATTGCAAATGCTAACTGGGTTTAATTCTATGTTGGTGCAGAAATTGTTTCTTCCTTTTCAACCGAGATAATCTTTTATGCTGGAGTTGCTATCTTTTTATTTGTAACTGAACGTGTTCAGAAGCCATATCTCGAGTTTAGCGCAAATAGATGGTCACTCATCACAGGACTTAAAGGATATTTGTCATCTGCCTTCTTTACCGCGGGTTTCAAAGTGTTTGCCCCAGTTATGGCTGTTTATGTTACTTGGCCAGTGCTTCGATTCTCTGCATTGGTTGCTGTAGCTCCCCTATTAGCTGGCTGTTTGGCTCAATACATTTTTGAGAAATCTCTTCAGAAAAGGGGCTCATCCTGTTGGCCTCTCATACCTATTATCTTTGAGGTACAGAACATCTCAATTGATTCTCTATTATCTTTACTCAAATGGTTCTAACATCTTAAAATATTTGCATTATCCTCAGGTCTATAGGATATATCAGTTGACGAGAGCTACAAGTTTCATCGAGAAGTTAATATATGGGATGAGGGAGGCATCTGTAACCCCTGAAATTATGGAAAGAACTGGGGCGTTGATTTCGATGATAGTGACTTTTCGGGTTGTAGGTGTTATTTGTCTCTGGTCTTTGCTAACATTTCTACTGCGGCTCTTTCCATCCAGACCAGTTGCAGAGAATTACTGATGTATAGAGAGATCTAGTTTGCACTCTTTTGTATTTCCTTGCTTCAGAGTAGTTCAGCATTATGAGTTCTTATCTTTTGTTCTGCACATATTTGGAGCACCATTGAGAGTGAGCTTGCCAAATTTTTGTCGATAACAATGACCAACTGCACCTTAAATTCAGATTAATTGCAGCTATTATAGATTTTCGTCAACTATTTAAATCTGTAACTTTACAAGTTTGCTGTACTTTTCTGTCCATATAACTGTTATATAGTTATTACTATAACCAAATTGTTATAATTTTCTACCAGAAGTCTCTACAGGAGCATTCTCCATCTTTGAAATGATGAAATCTCTTATTATCTCTTACAACAAATTCCCTCTTCTCAAAGGTGGACAGGATCTTGATGAAATTGTGGCAGTCCCCACAAATCCTCAGGTTCTTGATGATCCTCAATGTAGTTCCTGGAGGCGTGCTAATAATCCCGTAAGCGATGGCCAATCTTTCGCTGTGATAAAGTAGAGCTCTTTCTTTTGCTTCATGATCAAGATCATGGAGCACATACCTCGTATCAGGTATATATCCAGCTTCCTTAGCCTTCTTGCTCAAGGATATCAGCTTCTCATAAGCCATGCTTCTGTCTGAAGGTCTTGAAACCAGGTTCTGCTTCATCCTCTTGTTGCTTTTCACCCCTTGGTGCTCTGTAAGTAGAGTTTTTAACTGATTCCGTGGGGAGTCGTCTGCTTTTCTGTTCGATTTTCTTGCAAGATTAATGTAGCTTGAGTAGTGATCCGAGGAGGGACTAATGCCATAATTCTTGCTCATTGATGCAAAATATGCTCTGCCTCTCTCCACATCTCCAAGGTACTCACATGCTTTCATAACACCTAAAAATGTAGTCTCGTTCGGCCTAGGTCTTAGTGCATCATCTTCTTCGTTTACTAATCGGGTGAAAACTTGAAGTGCTTCCTCTGCTTGTCCATTTTCCACCAGTGTTGTTATCATCACATTCCAAGAATCAATGTTCCCGCAAACCATCTGCTCCAAAACGCGACCGGCTCTCGCGTAATCCCCCAATTTGAGGTACATCTCTATCAACTTGTTGAAGACTGAAACGGTGTAAGAGGAGGAGAATCTCATTACGTATTCGTAAATCCTATCTCCGCCCTCCACAGATTCCATGTCTACGGCAACCTGCATTAGTTCCAAGACACAGTTTGAGTCTGCTGCAATTTGATTCTTCGCCATATCTTCCAATGCTTCCACAGTTGAGTGTAGGTTTGTTTGATTCAGTTTCGAGCTCGATGCCCCGAGTTTCAGAGTCCTGTTTGAACGGTTTGTGTTGTGCAGTGGGGCTAGTGTGGCGCTTTGTTGAGGAAGAGCGATGAAGAATTTTGGCACTGGTTGTGGGCAGAAGAAACTCACGGGAGTTATAACTTGTGCCATTTTCTTCAAGAGATGAACTTGGTGAATGCCATTCTTCACCAGAAAATGAAAAAATAATATCTGGTCCAGAGAGAGAGAATGATGGGTGCCTTATCCACACCACTAGCTGGAGTACAAACCTCAAATATCTCAACTTATTTGTACAAATATACAAATGGCCAATTTTTGAAATTATACTGTCGAGATAAATAATGAATTTTGAGTTGACCTTTTAAATAATAGATTCCAAACAGAACACCATTTGGTTTGGGAGCTGATGAGATTTTACTTGACAATTGCAATCAATCGTTCTATAATAAGTAATGAATTCACATTAAATTGATTGTTTTAATAACATGATTAAGAAATCCCGACTACGTCAAAGAGCATATAAACACAAATCTAACATTAACAAGAAAAATAGAAGCAAAAACTCACTGGTTGCAATACTGTAAATTTTATTCGGAATACTGTTGTATAGATATTTGTCTTGAGATAATTAAATTGTATGAGACGGTCTCAAAGATCAAGATCCATAAGACATACTCGTATCTGATCCAAACCTGTAGCCACTCCTCATCAAAAGAATCTACTATTGAAACACTTAACCAGAAAACACACTACTAAATCTGCAAATGATTCTCTGTTTCTTTCCTAGATGCTAAGCCAACAGGTTTTAAATTAGGCATGAGTGTTTTCTGGCTGAAATCGACTTGGAAAATGTTGCGGAACTCCCTAATCAGTGACTTACAAGCTGTATACATCAAATCTTCATCATTATTGTGATGATTGTCTTTTTCATTGAGAAGGTCCTTGATGCTTCCAACTTGACGATCTCTAATCCCACAAGGAATGATTTGGCGGAAGGGCGTTATGTCTGTGGTCACATTCAGGGCCAAGCCATGATATGTTATCCATTTCGAAACTTTAATACCGATGGCAGCTAATTTCTTTTCACCTGGAAATTGGAATAGGTCAAGTTGTTGAAACTCTATATTAGTCGAGCCACAAACCAAAGATAGGATGTCTACTTGTATCAAGCGGAAAAAGGTAAAAGATAAAAGAGATGCATACACTAACGGATGATGAAGCATGAAGTTGTGAAATGAGACGAACTGAGGGAATAGAAAAAAAGGCTTAAACAACTAACAGGAATTTCCACAACACGTAATTTGCAACTACATATCCGAGGATTTCATAATTTATGTAAAAGCTTTCATGCACCAGCAAATTCATGAATGGTGGAGCTAGTCGACGGTAATGAGTCAATAACCTCTAGTTCTAGAGAAACATTAGAAGCAATAAATCACAAAATGAGAATAGTTTTTCTTCTAAAGGCCGTGCTAGTTTCTCTAAATATTAGATGCAAGTAAAGATTCTTATGAAGCCTTGCATCCTTGAATTTTTTTTAACTTATATATGCAGTTTTGTTTTGTGACAACAATATTCCTGTTAAGTTGTTTTCAAGACTTGCCACAGAAATAAAGAAGATAAGTCATTCAGACACAACAAAAAAACATTAAGGAAATATACAGTAAAGTAATTTCTAAAAACACGAGTGTCTAATTTGCCAATTTCTTATCAATCAATCAGAATGGTCGGCTAAACCACAGGCATGAAACTATTCTTAATGACCAACACTTAATGCTCTGAAATAATCTTTGTTTGGATAATTTTAGAAATAAGCAAAGTCTGGTTGAGCCTTCCTTTCAGTTGAATAGTTAATAGTATGAGCATTTCTGTAACAGGCAGCACAAAAACTTCAAGCACTTTTCGGGTAATCATATTTGTATTGTTATCTATATATCCTTAGTTTTCAATTTTCCTTTTCTTTTTCCGATTTATCTGAAAAGATAAAGGTCATATTTTGGCAAAAATTACATGCATTTTGTTTATTTTGTATTTGAATGAATTTTGCTAGTTATCAAAATGGAACTTTATTCCGTATTATTCCCCAATATAAATGCTTCTGATAAGCAGATTCTGCAGTATCTGATTGTTAGTTCCAGGAGTATATTGACAAATCATTACAGTTATTTGTCAAAACTATACTCCACCATTTTTAGACATGAATACATCAAGGCTCTTACGATGATTCTCATACCTCATGTTCCAAGAATTCCTGCCTTTCTAGGAGGACAAGAGTATCATCTAATTATGCATTAACGAAGATATTCTTATGTATAGTGGATCAGTATGTGCAATATATCCAAAGAGCAACTTCGAAGGAATTGAATATAAAAATTATGTGTTTCCAGGAAAATGGCACATGACTTCTAGACAAACAAAACTGAGATGCAGTATACATACCGACCCAAACACCAGTTAAGCCCTCAACTCGAGATGCTTCGATAGCAAATGTCGAGGAAACAGCACGAATAACCACCTCTTCAAGTGACCTCAGGTACCAATGGAGATCCATCTTGTAATACCGGAGATTGATGATAGGATACATGACTATCTACATATAAATAACATCATTGATCAGAACAAAGAATCAACACTATCATTCACCTCTAAATCACATCTTGGTCACTATTACACACACACAAACACACAACATTTAATCAGATGTATCTCTCCACAGAATTAATCATGTTTTGCAAGCAAAATCTAGTATTTTTCAACATCTGAATTTTAGTCTAATATTACAAAGGGTACTAAGTTAATAGCATCAGTCAAAGATTTATAAATACATATAGTCTAAACACATCCCAAACCACATTGATTAAGTAACAAGTAAATATAGAGAAATCTGGAAGAATCAAACCTGACCAGGGCCATGATATGTAACTTCACCACCTCTTTCGGTGCGGTATATATCAAAAGGAGCATTATTCACATCAAAATTCAAGTAATCTTCAGAGCTGCCGGTGCCCATTGTGTAAACAGGGTGATGTTGTAAAATAATCAAACTGTCTGAAAAATCTTCATTTCTGTCACTCAATGTTGTTCTGTCCTCCACAATCAACTTCTGCCATGACCACGCATCTACATATGGCACCAGTTCCTTGTGCAAGTCATACAAATCACACCTAAAATGAGCACAAAATCAATACCAAAAAAAGGAAACACGCGCGCGCAAAATGCCCGAAAGCAGAATACACAGATTACCTTCTTCTGGTGATGTGGGTCTTCGAAATAAGATCACAAGAATGAATTTTGCGGGTTCTTTTAGATGGGTTCTGAATGATGAACGGCGGCGGCACATAGCGCAAAGTAGGATAGCCCAATAAATTCATGTGTATTTTTAACTATGGACGCATATCCGGTAGGAATTAAAACTATTTGAAAACACATAAATCAGACTAAAAGAATGAAGATAAATAGAGTAATTTTGTAAGGACGGAGCAACCAAAGCTAACCAGAATGTAGTCGGAACTATAGACACTGAAGAAGCTGAAAAGTAGAAAGGTTTCCGTCGGGGATTAAGGGGTAACATAGTAAATTTATCAATATATTTCTTTTAATTTTAAAATAAGGGACTCTAAAGAGTAGAACGGGGTTCTAAATGAAATATCCAAAAAAAAATATAATGGGCTTTGGGCCCAATAGAGAGTCCCAAACATTGAAACCAGCCCAATTATCAAAATTTGCAAACATTCTAGCTAACGTCAGATGCTCAATGGAAATAGTTTACGGTTAAAATAAAAATAATTCCACACAAGTTTGATTTCAACTTAAATTAAATGGAGGATACTACTTTAAAGTGGCAATTGCATTGCATGTTCCAGTTTAAGTTTAAACGTATCATTTTAGACACACATATTATCTACATTCCAATTTTGAGGCAATCGGCATAGACATACTATCTACATCTACGTTCCAATTTTGAGGCAATCAGCATAGAATTTCTCGTAAGGCTATTTCATATAAAATATACTGTTTTATTACCTCTAATCTCAAAAAGCCAAGCAAAAGGAAATAATGTAGTAAAAGGACGTATTTATCCAACCCCACCACGGAGGCCATCAAATATTTGTCTACCCCACAATTTCATAATATCGTAGGCAGAATTTGATCTTTTAATTTTTTTTTTCCAATTATTGAATCTTTCTCAACAAACCATTTATATACTTTGCTGAAAACAAAAAAAGAAAGAAAAGAACTTTGCTTTATTTTCAGTAACGGCTAGCCTTTTTCTTGACGACAACTTTTTAGGCGTGTCCTTTTGTGAATGAAATATGTGAACATCAATGGTAAATACAGACCCAAGTGGTACAGATAAATTTATTAATCATATTTATGAAATACATAATACACATTTATATATATGTTGTGTGTCCAACCATTACATTTCGACCAACTCAAAGAAACGCCCGGCTGCGTTTGATATTTCTTCAAGTCAAACGTTTTTGGGGTTTTAGTTTAATCGCATATAAGTCAGAAAATTTCGTCTCTTTTTGACTTTGAGAATCATAGACCAATTCTTTCGTAGGATCACATAAACAATATCCCCACGAGATTTTTTGGTTTCTTGTTGGGCTTGCTCGAATTATAAGAATTTATCGGCATTCATCATCCTTTTTTTTGTTGATAACTTAATGTTTTGGAGGAGTCTGAAGAAAAGAAAGATTTCCAATTAAATTGGGGTTTCTCATTATTGTCGAAAGATTCATTCTTTTTCTTGGATAGGAAACATTGAAGGGTTCTTTCAGCATCTTTATGCCATTTTTTTATGTAAGCTGTTGCTTTTTGCGAACCATTTTTGATCTGAGGGCTTTTTGCTTCAAACGTTCCTGTAGATTTCGGAGTCTATTGTATTAAGGTAAGCCACTTCTCCAAATTTATAATTTCTTTGTTCATGGCTTCTCGATTGTGTTAAGTTATGAATTACAATAGACGGAGTGATCATTTAGCATTTCCTGTTATACATTTTTGGCTGCTAAATAGAACTTCTTGCTGGTTTATTTGCGGGATTCTATATTAGCTGTTTGTACTCCTAGTTATTATTTCAGGGGGGAGTATTTATTTACAGCTTTTGTAGGTTTCACTGTTTTCCCTCAATTTGTGTTTGGTTTTCATTTATTGATAGTATTGGGTTCTGAATTTGATATATGTAAGTAGTTTCTTGTATAAGTTGCATTGAAACTTGAAGGGCTTCGAATGTACCTTGCTTCCTTTTAGTATGCACCTGGATATACTTGTGGAATATATTCAATCCTTAGATACATTTAGCAGGCTGGAGTTAAGTCTAAATCGCAGGCAGCCTTGCAGTTATTGAAAATGTTTGTTCTTGCCAATGTAACTCTAGTGGATACATAATATAAGGATTGATCTTATTTCTAGAAGAGAATGCAGGCTCAGCATTCGTCATTTGTCCTACAAATTGTTATTATGTTAACTCATCCATAGAAGCTTATATGACTAGCGCGTAGAGCACATGATTACTAGCCATATATACAGAATCTACCCCCTTTATCATAAGATTTTTCCCAGAAAGAATACATTCCCTAGATTTCAGGAATTTCCTTTAATGGTGAATACTGAATATAGCGAAGAGAAGTTATCAAAAATCTCATTTCATATCAAGTTGGTTATATTATATTTAATGTGGGAATATGAAGTAATTTAGAGAACAAGCATTGGTTTGACCAATCCACAAGTAGCGAGAATGGGCTTAGAGATGACGATGGCAATCAAGTTTGTACAGGATTGATAGTTACAGTTGTTTGGTGCAGGTTAAAGCTTTGTTGACTATGTGGCGACTACATTTGACCTAATGGGCTGGTTTAACAAAATTTTCAAAGGTTCAGACCATAAAGTTTCAGAGGGACAGTATGATTGGAGATATGGAGCTGAACCAGTGGAAAATTATCCTTCTACTTCATGGGTAAGTATTTATTACATACTGTTTCCGTGATGTTCGTTATATTCTTCGAGATCTTGTTTTATTTGACCCTATGTCAGACCCTTCATCTAAAGATTTATATGCTTATTGGGAAGATATGGAACATGGTTTGTCGAGGGTCATGCTCTGATATGCTCTATTTGTTAATATTGTTACTCTGCACTACCTTTTCACTCTTGATTGTTTGAGGGAAAGCTTATTGTTAAAAGGAAAATGATGTAGGACTCTCGGTCGGAGATGGAAGACATAGATCGTGCTATAGCCTTGTCTCTTTCAGAAGAAGATCAGGGAGGAACTACTCTTACTGGTGAGTGCTTTGACAGCATTTATTTCTTACACCGATCATAATACGTGTTATACCATTATCTCTTGCATAATTCTTAGTTTAAAACTTCATCCTTTGTTGGTTGCTATGTAACGTTTGAACTTGGGAAGTAGAAGTCTCTCCGTAACTGCGTACAATTAAAACATCTTTAATTGTACTATGCAACTTTTGATTGTACGTAACTGTCTATTCCATGGAATTTTGCTTGGCCCAAGGATGTAGTTAATTGTATCGGTGCTTCATATTCCCTGCTACTCACAGTCAGCTTCTCTGATGTGTGTGGTTCTTAAAAGTATATCCATACATAACACCTATTTGCAATTTATATTTGTCTTCTCATGTGCATTATCTAATCTTTATTTATGATTTATTTCTCATTGTACCATTTATTTGTACCAGTTTATTAAAGTAAATTTCTGGATGGATAGATAGTGAACCGCTATTGGAAGAAGATGAACTACTAGCCAGGGCTATCCAGGAAAGCTTGAATGTTGAGTCTCCAGCACAGCCAGGGAATCCAAATAACAATGGCATGGAAAATGCATACGGGCATGGAAATGGGCATGGGCATGGTCATGGTAACGGGCATGGGAATGGGTATGGGTATGGAAATGGAAACGGGCATGGGCATGAAAATGGGTATGGGCATGGCAATGCGCATGGACATGCACATGGAAATGACAGCCTTTACCAACCTATATCTTATCCTTATTCTATAAGTGTCAGGTAAAACAGATTTTTAATCTCAAATTAATACATGATCTTATTTCATTTGATATTATGTTTACAAACATGGACCTCCATGTAAATCGAGTTTCAACGTTGATACCTTTCAAAAGGAAAAAATGGTTATGATCTTTATTGTTGACATGAACTTGAACTTTCTAGTTTAAATTTTTAGGCGTGCCTTTTAACATTTTGGAGAACTTTATCTTTCAATTCTTGCATAGTGCTATTATTGACTGATGTTGGTGCTGCTTACCATTTCTTTCATTCTGTGCAACATGAGGACATTCAATTTTAGTTCAGTTGTTTTATATTATGTTCTTAAGAGCAAGAGTGTATGTTACTGTTCTATTTTGTATATAGACAACCTCTGCCCATATTGTTTGTTTTATAATGCATTCAATCATTTACCCTAGATTTTGCAGTAATATTGTTTGTTTTATAATGCATTCAATCATTTACCCTAGATTTTGCGGTAAGATTAATAGTTCCTGTGTGGACATAATTTTTCCATTTTTTCCAAGAATAAATGCCATTCCATTTGAATGCAAATATGCACAAATTCTACTGGAATTTAAGGATGAGGGTTAAATCTCTTGATGATGTCTAAAATCTCTATCTTCTCTGGTACTACTTGTTATGAGCTAGGAACTAAAGCCCAAAGTTGGTTTTATGAAATCACTATGTAGCCCGTTATATAAATGAATTTAGTTTGTTGATGCTGAGAATTCTTCTTCTTTTTTCTTTCTTTTAATTAAAAAATTACAGCCACCTTGATTACAGCTATGTTTCCTTGAGACCACTAATGCATATGAAAGAGTTCATACTCAAAGGATAAAAATTGCTGTAATAATCTTATTCGCATTTATTTGTAGGATTTGTGCTGGTTGTAACACGGAGATTGGTCATGGAAGATTTTTGAGTTGCATGAGTGCTGTTTGGCATCCCGAATGTTTTAGATGCAATGGATGCAGCCTACCAATATCTGATTATGAGGTGCAATTTTATTTTTCTTCCACACACATTCTATAAGCATATGCAGTATTATCTTGTCCTTGTGTCCACACTATTTTTCCATATTCTTTATATAAATTGGGTAAGTTTAAACAGTTATAGATATTGAAATCAAAAGCTCCATTTAATTGGTGCAGTTTTCCATGTCTGGGAGCTACCCATATCACAAAGCTTGCTATAAAGAATCTTATCACCCAAAATGTGATATCTGCAATCATTTCGTAAGTATCTCATTTGTTCATTGTCTATCTCACTAAAGATCTTTTTGGCCGTTATTTCATGAAAAGACTAAAGTTTCACTTATTAATTATCTACTGCCTTTTGAGCTTCTATGCATGAGTCAACAACTTAACATAATTTTTTATTTCCAGATATTGAGACATTTTTGTGACTGAAAAGTGTAAGTTGATGTGGTCAATGTTTAACATAGGCAACAAAGAATTAGCTAAACAAATAATGCAAAGAAATGATAGAACATTTCTTCTGATACGAATAATTCACAGAGTTGGTTATCTAAAATCTTGGATTCTTTTGAAGCATGTCAAGCTTAAACATGAACATGATATTCCGGGCATTATATGATCACTATTTTTTGTCAATGTGTAAATTCTCATAGGTTCTACTGTTTGTCACATTGTGTTCATTGGTCATCTGATGAATGTCTGTAGTTCCAGGATCATCTACCATTTGTTTTACTAGCAGTTAAATTTTATTGATGTCTTGGGTGACTTGTGAGATGGAATACTGGAATGATATATATTACCTATTTTGTTGAGTGCTTTGTGTACTTGAATACCTCAACTTATTTCTAGAGGTTGATGCATATTTATGTGATCATTCTCAGGCACTATGTATCTGCCTTTTCCATTCATCTTGTGATTGAGATAATATGTTTCTGCCTTTTATTTTTTTGAGAATCCTTAGTTTTGGCTCCTTTTTTGACAGATCCCTACAAATTTAGCTGGTCTTATTGAATATAGGGCACATCCTTTTTGGTCCCAGAAATATTGTCCAAGCCATGAGCATGATGGAACTCCTCGATGTTGTAGTTGTGAACGAATGGAGGTAAGCTAGCGCCAGCTTCAAATGTCTGCATAAACTCTTTGTTAACGGTAATCTGAAAGGGCCTATTGTCTGATTATCCGTGCTTCTTGATTTGGTTGTGCTTGTTGCAGTCATGGGATGCTAAATTTGCTGCTCTTAATGATGGCCGAAAACTCTGCTTGGAGTGCCTGGACTCTGCAATTATGGATACCGATGAGTGCCAGCCCCTATTTCTTGATATTTTGGAGTTTTATGAAGGATTAAATATGAGAGTCACACAACAAGTACCATTGCTTTTGGTTGAAAGGCAGGCACTAAATGAAGCAATGGATGGGGAGAGGCATGTAAGAAATATTTCTGGTTCATTTGGGAAAGAAACTTTGTTTTCAGGCTAATTTATACTGTTCTTTCTTGTCAGGGTCATCATCACATGCCTGAAACTCGAGGTCTCTGTCTCTCCGAGGAACAAACAATCAGCACTGTAAGGGCCCATATTACCATATTTAATTTATTTCTTTTCTAAATCTTCCTCTAGTAAAGGATACAACTTTGATACCTCACTACTTTTGGTTACAAACTCTTATTTTGGATATGAATTGCCAGGTATTGAGACGCCCAAGGACAGGAGGAAACCGCATGCTTACCGAGCCTTATAAATTAACACGCCATTGTGAAGTAACAGCTATCCTTATTTTATATGGCCTTCCAAGGTTTTTATTTTATTTTGGATTTCAAGCTCATCACAGGTCTATTTGTCTTGTTTCTGCTATTTACAGTTTTAACTGTATAATGTGTTCAGGTTACTCACTGGATCGATATTGGCTCATGAGATGATGCATGCCTGGTTGCGACTTAATGGTGCTGTCTCTCACTTCACTTCACTTGTCTCGTAAAGTTATTTTTTCAGGTCACATGGCTGCATGAAATTTCATCACACTTAATTGTAGTTCTAGAAGGAGTTTACTCGGTAATATGGAAAGAGTTCAGAAATCATTAGAGGAATGTTTAAAGCTATGTAGTCCTTTGGCATCCTTTATAGTTATCAACTGTCTGAAACTTCACGTAAATCTATAATACTCAACCAGTACATGTTCTTTAACCAATACAATTTGGGTGAATCTAGATTTCTGCGTGTATGTTTGTGTGTGCGTGCCTAAATTATCCTCGTCAGATTGAATCGACGATACACTATTATGAACAATCTGTAGTACTGTACATGGAGGCCAGATTAAGTAAGTTAAACAAACCAAATTGGACCAATAAACAACTCTTTTGTTTACATCCTCCGCTGTCATCTTTTCCCATTTGTAAGTGGTTTGCGTAATGTTGAATTGTTAAGACAGCCGATAATGAAGATGAAAATCATTAAGAGATGAATATCATGTTTCTCAGTCTGGAATATCATCTTTGGAGGGGAAAGAGATGATCTAAACTTGCACTATGTTGTGACTTTAATATGTGCTTCTGGCAGAATCTGTTTTATCTTTGATTATAACGTTCTTCAATTAAGATCTACTGTAGTCTTCCAATCAGAATTCTTTGTTTCGGCTAATGTTCTTGTATACTGCTTCTGCCTCTTCACAATATCATGTGATTGTCATTTTTTCATTTTTGTCTCAACAATGTCCGTCTTCATTTGGTGGAAGGCTTTCGAACTCTCAGACAAGATGTTGAAGAAGGTATCTGTCAAGTCCTTGCTAGTATGTGGTTGGAGTCCCAGATTCTATCCATGCCCGATAACAATCATGCATCAACATCATCATCATCTTCGACATCAAACCAGGGAGCAAGATCTCCATTCGAGAAGAAACTCAGCGTGTTCTTTAAACATCAGATTGCAACAGACACATCAGTGATATACGGAAATGGTTTTAGAGTGGGTAATGAGGCAGTTGTCAAATATGGCTTGCAGAGAACCCTCGATCACATGCGGGAGACAGGAAGCTTTCCCTACTGATGAACATGGAGAAAATCAGTCATATTTCTTTCTTCTTCGTTGTCATCTTCTTCTTCTTCCCTTGTCTGAGTATAGCTTGGCCTTTCCATGTTTTAGATGTAAGGCCATTCAGTAGGAGAGATACATGTCAGTACAGAAGTTTTCGGAATAGGTTAGTGACTCATTTTTAAGCCTTGTATATTTAAATCCTGACAATTACATTGAAATTCATTTCATTCTTCTTGGCTTCTTAATGATCCTAAACCAGAGTTCTGGTTTAAGTGTAATAGGTGTGCACATGTATTCTTGAGAGAGAATTTGGACATGACGTGATATTTTTCATGCTGTGTATTATTTTGTAATAGAATTACAGAGGATTGAGCTGAAGCTAGTAATAGTTTAATTTGGCAATTACCCTCTTACTGCTAACTCTACAATATCTTATATTTGTCAACAGTCCTTATTTTGCATACCTCATTTATCATTACGAAAAGTATCATCGTACTTTTTACCAATGATCTTTTACGTCAATTCTTGTATGAAAGTTTTTCAGATGAATCAAAACCTATTAAATGATGCATTTCGGATAGATCTTTTCCCCATTTTCACATTTATGATAGATTGGATAGGAATTTGAGCATAGTCTTATAAGCAAGTTTATTGGATTAGGTACTTGCTTGCGTGTAACTCTAATATTATCCAAAAATAATTATATAAATATTAATGGCACGTGATTACGATGCTTTGTAAGAAAGATCAATGTTCCTTATCCCAGTGAATATTCCGCTTCCCCCCCAAAAAAAAAGTGGTATAAAATAAAACCGTGGGCATCTCATCTGTACGACTCTTGGGGGATCATCCTTGATTGGAAAGAAAATGGGTGTTGAGTTGATTGTAGGTGGATTTGCGCATCTTCTGGTGTTGAGCTTAATCATTATTCAAAGATGGAGAGTTTGTGAAGGTGGGTTGACCAGCAGCTATGTTAGAGCGAATGGGATTAGCGCTGATATGCCACTCGATAGCGATGTATTTCAGCTCCCTCCTGGTTATAATGCTCCTCAACAGGTATTAATTCAACTAGAAACAAGATTTTATATTCTGCCCAGCCAGAAAGTTCCCATATTCTTTTTAGGGCTGTCGCTGAATAAATCTTTTGCCCGTTGAAATTAAATGACTGTGTGCTTATGGTGAAGTTTATATCTTATTAGTGAACAGGAGAAGAACGGTATATTTGCTACTGTGTAACAAACTAATATTCATAGTCTTGATACACAATGAGCTAATGATTATGATCTTATCCCTCCTGCTGACGTCTGATGAGCTGTGAGAATATGCTAACAGTGAAGTTTAGTGAAGACTAATAATTTAAATTTTAAGGTCCACATAACTCAAGGAGATCATGAAGGGAGAGGGGTGATTGTTTCTTGGATTACACCAGACGAAGAAGGTTCAACTTCAGTGCTCTACTGGGCTGCAAGTAGCCTCATCAAGAAAACTGCGCATGGTACCGTTGTTAGATACAAGTTCCACAACTATTCATCTGGTTACATTCATCACTGCACTATTAATAATTTGGAGGTGAGTCTCTCCCAAATATACCGTTTGCTGCAACCTAGTTTTTTACTTAATGGTTGGTTAGATTATTATCCATGATATTTGCTCAATGTGTGCAGTTTGATACCAAATATTATTATTTCGTCGGAAGTGGGAATCTGAAACGGCAATTTTGGTTTGTTACACCTCCTCGACCAGGGCCTGATGTTCCTTATACATTTGGCCTTATAGGTATGTTTACTCATCAAGATATGTGATTATTTCTTGAATGTGAAAGTTTTTCGAAGTTGGGTCTGCAAAATGCAAAGAAATCAGTCATGTTAAATGTTCTCTGCATATATAACATGAAGTTTACACTTCTGTTATCAATCCAGTTTGTGTGGCGTTATAAACAGGTGATCTGGGTCAGACTCATGATTCAAATCGTACGGTAACTCATTATGAGATGAACCCTGCAAAGGGACAGACAATTCTCTATCTTGGAGATCTCTCATATGCTGATAGCTATCCATTGCATGATAACACAAGGTGGGATACATGGGCGAGATTCGTAGAGAGAAATGTTGCCTATCAACCATGGATTTGGAGTGCTGGGAATCATGAAATCGATTTTCTTCCAGAAGTAGTATGTATTTAATTAAGATGGTTCTTTTATTCCTATGATTGCTGAATCAGTTTCATTGCAACTTTATCTAGAATTGGAGAGTTGATAAATTACAATATCAATCTCTATTGATTTTTCTTTTTCGCTGCAGGGTGAAACTATACCCTTCAAGCCATACACGCACAGATATTTGACACCATACGAAGCATCTGGAAGCACGTCGCCTCTTTGGTACTCAATCAAGAGAGCTTCGGCCTACATCATTGTCTTATCCTCTTATTCAGCTTATGGTATGGATTTCTTTTTATCAATTTTCATCGATATATATTTACCTCAATTCTTTCATCTCTGCAGGGATGTACACCCCTCAATACAAGTGGTTCACGAACGAGCTAACTAAAGTGAATAGAAGCGAAACACCATGGCTTATAGTAATCATGCACTGTCCATTGTATAGCAGCTATGTTCATCACTATATGGAAGGGGAGACTATGCGGGTGATGTATGAAAAATACTTGGTTCAATACAAAGTTGATGTGGTCTTTTCTGGCCATGTGCATGCATACGAACGAACTGTAAGTATACATACATACATACGTATGTATTCAAATATTCTCTTAGATGTATATTTGTGGCACAGGAACGTATTTCCAATATAAAATACAACGTGGTTAATGGACTGTGCACTCCTATAAGCGATGAGTCTGCTCCAGTCTATCTCACCATTGGAGATGGAGGAAATCAAGAAGGCTTGCTCACTGAGTATGTAACAAAAAAGTTCAAAGAAAGCGGTTGGAAAAGAACTAACGGCGTAAATGTATCTTGTTGCAGGATGACTGAACCACAACCAGAGTACTCGGCTTACAGGGAAGGCAGCTATGGGCACGGCATTTTCAGCATAAAGAATGCGAGTCACGCCCATTTCGGGTGGCATCGGAATCAGGATGGATTGGCTGTGGAAGCTGACTCTTTGTGGTTTGTTAATCGGTATTGGAGAGCCATGCAAGAAACATCTTCTGTGGTTTGATGATAATGTGTGTAGGTTATGGCACTGAACTTGATGAGCTTTTATCATATGTTTTTAAATGAAGTGATTCAGTGCTGGGCTGGGGCAATGTTGGAGAATAGTGCCTACTCGCTCGCAGAATTGAACAGTCTATTATTCCCCACATCCACCCACTCTATTATATTTTCTTCTCTATAGTATTGGTATATAACTATATATGTGTTTGGATGCTGAAGTTGGTGAATTTTAAGTGAGTTTTTGATATAAAAATCATATAGCAACTCACACAGATATAATTTATGTTTCTTTTGGCAATTTATCATGAATCGCCCATCAAAACCCTATAAAATGGGCCTTTCTTGTACATCTGATCTGATTTGGGTCCGGCCCAAGACCACCAGCTCTTTCTGGTAGCATAAAATGTAGTCAGACAGTATCAAAGGGTTTAGTTGAATTGCAAGATAAGAGAATACTTGCCCATTATGCGATTGAAATTTACTTCAAATTTCAAAAGATAATTCCTATCTTGTTTTTAATTGAATCTGTGCAAAAATATATCAAATTAAACTTGGGATGCTACAAAACCCAAATAAAATTAATAAACGCTGATTGAGATGAATAAACAAAAGTGAGATATGATAAGCTATAAATGATATTGAATAATCTAAAAATGAATATCTTTTGGGCACGGTGAATATTAAATTAAAGAGAACGAAAATTGTTTTAGCTTTTCATGCTATTTGTATAATTTGAATTAAAAATACAAAATTATTAATAACACCACGGTAATATTATATTTTGTTTTTCTAGTGTAATAGAAAGATCTCGATGATTTTTATATTGAAGGATCCACCATAGATGAACTCCTCTGTTTTATGCGACTGCGCGTGGAAGGATATGTTAAAGGACGTCGTGTACGTCATCTATTCAAATCCCAAGTACTACCCACCTAACACTTTCCCTCATATTATCAAACATTATTTTTATCTGAAAAAATAAATCAAATAGTATTAATCATAATTTCCACTCTACATCGCTAATTATAGAAAGTGGGTAAGCAGGAAGGACTATGAATGAAGGTGCAATAATATATTTATACTAATATTTCACATGCGCGCCATGTGCATGATTATAATTATTTTTTTTAAATTAAAATTAAATTTTATTTTAATATTGTAGATAAGTAATAAATATTTTTTGAGTTGGTAATTTTTTCTAGTGGTAAGGGTGGGAGAGTTTTAAAGTTAGAATCGTGGAAGTGTGGGAACATCGACGTTTTATTTAATAGTTTAGAAAGAATATTAAATAAATAAAAAATGAGAAATTATCAATTTGAATTTATTTTTGCAATAAAATTCATACCTTAAGTAAATCTAATCTTTAAAAGAAATATTAGTTACTTTTCATATAAGATATTTGATAGAATAATGATATTTTAAGAGAAATAAATATTTAAATATTCAATTTCTTTATGTGTTTATATATTTATCCTTAAATTTGGAATATTTACCGAAGTAGTAATAGTTGCATTAATTTCGAATTTAATAAATGAAGAAAAAAACCATTAACATATTATTTGGCACAAAAATTTTTGAGGTGCATTGAAAGTAGATATATTTTGTAAAAGAATTATGGAATCAATCAAATTATTCCACGATCATAGGGATTTAAAATAGTGTACATTTATTTATTTATTTTGAGAAGAAAATAGTGTTTAATTTGA
>AYJT01049715.1:0-21208 GCA_001278415.1 Ocimum tenuiflorum
TTTAAATTATTAATTTACATTTCAAATATGTGTTATCCCTTATTGAGATAGAATATTATTCTTAAATAGTTTTAGATTTATTTTATTTCTTGTGTATTTTTATTTTATTTTATGTGTTTATTTATTTTATTCACTGAACATTACTTTAACATAATATTCTAATTGTGATTTAATTTGTATTTTTAGTGGTGTATTGGTGAAATTGATTTCATTATTTTCAATTTGTGTTTATATTTTTATAATTTTTTCATTTATTTATTTTATATTTTTAATGACACATTATAATTTTTAAATTATGATGGTTTTAATTTATTTTTCAAATATATCTAATAAGAAAAGTGAATTAATTTATTTCATGTGAAAATGAGTGGTTTGAGTTATTTTCACAAATTTCTTTCAACTCAATTGCAACACAAACAATAATACTGAGTTTAAATTTTTTTTGTGAGTTATTTTTTTGTTTTTGTTATTTTACCATTTCATTTTTTCGGATAATATTTTCTCTTCTTATATATGTACAGTATTTATCTTATTAATGTAAATTCATTGTACATAAGATTGATAAATCATAGCAATTTTAACAGAAAAGTGTATTTGTAATAAAAAAGTTCAGTTAGAATCATAGTACAGTGTAACAGTAATGTTAACTTAATTATTAGTAATTTTAAATCATTATTAATTTATGATATGCAAGTAACCATAGCTTTGGAAATATATTAAAATTATTATTGTTAAAAAATGATGCATGAATAAAAACAAATATTATTAAATACAAAAATTAATTAAAATAAAAAATACAAATAATTAAATAAGTATGAAACAAATACAAATTTAAACAAATTTAGAACTTAACATATTTATTCATCCCTTTAATTAGGGTATAATAGGATTTTGAATATAAAATTTAAAATTAAAAAAAAAAAAAAGAGGTTTAGTTGAGTCAATTTTAAAAATCGAAGGACTTAACTAAATTGACCCTGTCATAATAGTCGAGGGGCTAAAATGGGCCTTTTCCCAAATTTGAAACTATTAATTTAAGAAAATTCCTTCATTAACTATCCATTGAGTTGAATAAATAATTCAAGGGAAACTAACTAAAAATAAAAAAAATAATCAAAATATTTGATTTTAGTTTCAGTCGTTCAGGCATTTAATTTTTCTGAATAAATATAATAATGTGATCAGGGGCGGACTGATGTTATTAGAAGGTGGTGATTTTTGCAATAACTCCTTTAATCGAGAAAGAATACACTCAATACTCAATAGAACGAGAAAAATTCAAATAAATAGGAGTGAAATATTTCAAATAAAGAAGAAGAATTATATGTATCCCATAAAAAAAAATGTCAGTCCTTATAATATTTTTAGGTCCGTGTCCCTGAATGTGATTAACATCAAGTCGATGGTGGGTAGATAAAAATTTATTCATGAATATTGCATTAATTGTGATGGGAAGTGCTGGCATGAATTCTGAAGGCCATTTAACGGTCGATGCTCGTTTCATATTTACTGTTGTTGTTTTTAGTCTACAACATTATTTTTTCTACATGAATAGTTTGATTCTCAAAGAAAAGAATAAAACATAGTCGGATTCTTTATTTCTGAATTCATTCAACCATGTAGTTCGCCAATTGCCTGCGAATCCAAAATTGCAAAATGGCCAACTGAAGGATTTGTTGTGCTTGAACTCCAATTGAGGAACCCAGTCCATCCGAGCATCAGGTTGAAGAGTTTTAGTGCTGTTGCAATTTGCCTTGTGTTATCTTTGGCAGCATAGAGAATTTATTTAGGTCTAGCTCTACGATTAAAGCAGTGTGCAGACATTTTGATGCTAATAAGTTCAGTTTGCCATGAATGTATATGGATATGGAAATGCCGGGCAGCTCAACTACATCTGCAACTGAAATTTCTAGTCTAAGCTTGGGACATGGTATTATTACTTCCATGCCTGGTGCAGAATATCTTGGGTTCTGAGGATCAGAAATTTCCCTATATGATATATAAAGTAATATCTTCTGCATCTTGTTTCTCTTCAGATAAAAAAGAAAAATCTTTGGAGAAATCACTTCACAGTAAACTAACCATTCAATCACAGATCACAAGCTACAACCAAACTTATCCACAAATAAAAAAAAATCTACGCTGCAAAGATAATAAAATGAGATCTGAACAGTATAAAAAATATATACAAGCTATAAGGGGAAATCCGAAACTATAACAACACAAGCAACATTGAGATTTAATTACATTTACAAAAGTAATAATTAGCCTGCTTAAATTAAACATCACTAAGCAACGCTCCGCCTTCATCTCTTCTTAATTTGAACAATTCCTATATTTGATCAGCTAACAAGGAATACTCTGCAGCTGGAAAAAAGAAAAAGAAAAAGAAAAATGTTCAAACGGGGAGAAGATTCTAAGGAGCAAAGCGTATGCATTATTTCCAAAATTTTCTATAAGACAGAATTTAATTAGTAGATTGTTATAATATATCTCTGACAACTGCCGCTAAAATATACAAAATTATAAATCTCCAACCTGAAGGACATCAGTAATGCTTGACATGAAATTCGAAGCTATGATTTCCATTCTTTTGTTTCTCTTCTATAGCTTTTAACGACAAAGAATAAAGTCCTGTCCTGCTTGTCTCAATGAGTTTCAGTGTGGGAGTGTCTCCAATTTCACTCGGAATATCATGTAGATATAGACAATTAAGAAGTATTAGGTACTCGAGCTTCCGAAAGTTGGTGCCATGAGTTTTCCAATGTGCCAGATAAGATCTGTCAATCAACAAAAATCTCAATTTACCAAATTCACCCTCAACTATTTTCCAGTTTTCACCGCTGCAAGCATGGTTTCTTAATTTAAGCTCCTGAAGATTAGGCAAGGAACCGATGCTCCTCATATCTTCCCAAGGAATACCCAAACCGCACAAGGCCAGCTTTTTCAACGACCTAGGAAAGACCTAATTCAAGAACGGTCTAATTGTAGAATTGGTAAAATTTTCTGAAAAAGCTTCACCCTTGAATTTCAGTGACTTTAGTAATTCTCCAAATGAAAAACGTCCATGGCTCTTCTCAAGTCGAAGTAGATGTCCAAAATTGTCGAGATGATGGCATAATTGTCTAAGATTGTCCAGATGGTAAAGTCCATGATCATGAAGTTCAATTTCTTCAACATCGTGGACATGATAATTTGCGTTAAACTTGCAACATAATCCCAACTTCTCGATGTTTGGAATCATTTTCACCATTCTTTCACTACACACAAAGTCCATCACCATCGACATTGTTTTTAATTTTTCTAGAGTAGCTCCATTTGGACATGGTATAGAACTAAATGAGAAGGCCCTAAGATGTCTTAATTGCCGCAACGTCCAAATCTCTCCACGGGCAAAACAACCTCATATTTATAAATAATTAAAGTCTGAAGATTCTGAAGCTTTGATATGGCCGATGGCACGATACTAGTGGGAATATTGGAAGCAAGGTAAATAAGATAAACTAGATCTAACACTTGACTCGACTCCCAGTCGAACACGTGACTTGGCTCCCTTTCCCATTTATTATTTCTACGCAAGACATTAAAAACCCTCAATGAAGTAAACTTGTTTATAGAGCTCACACACCTATACCCTCCCTGCGGGATGCATATAATAGAATGGGTAAATGAACTTTGAGTAGAGTCCTTGTCTAGATCATCCCAAGTAGCACTTATGCGGCTATAAATTTTTAGAAGTCGTGGAAGAAAATGTTCTCTGAGGATGGGACTAGGTAAGTAATCCATAACAGAAAGAAGAAACTTCTCTTGCTTGGCTTGCCCTATGCAGAAGTCCCGCAGAATATCATGGAGACTGCAACTTTTGGTTTTGCCATCAAACTTCCTTGTATTGACTAAAACTAGACTTCTCTCATCCAGATCGTCCAAAACATCTTCCGCTTCCTCTTTCAAGCTTTTAGATACAGTTGAACATTCCAAAAAGCCTTCAGCTATCCAAAGTTCGATGAGTTCTGAGATACAGATCTCATAATCTTCTGGGAAGCCTCCCATATATAAGAAGCACGCCCTCATATGATAAGGCAATTGGTTGTAACTCATGGAAATTATTGTTTCAAGACTACCATGACTTGCTGCAATTTGCTTCCATGAGTGTCGATTTTTGGGAACTTTAGATAGAATTCCTGCCACCAGGACAATTGAAAGTGGTAGCCCTCCACAACTTTTCACAATTTTCATTCCAACATCTTCCAATTCAATAGGACATGATTCATCTCCAAACACTTTCTTCTTTAGCAAATTCCAACTATGATGTGCATCCAATAATCCTAAGGTATGAATGGGGCTAGAAGAGTCAATATAAGTAGCCATATCATGTAGCCTTGTGGTTATCATGATCCAACTACTTAAATCCGTACTCGGAAATACGTTCTTTACCTCATCCCAAACCTTTTGACTGCACATATCATCGATTACAATGAAAAACCTCCTACCCTCAAGGTACTTACGAATTAAGGATTCCATTGGAATGTCCATCCGTCCATGTCTTTCAATCGGAATTCCTCTTTCTAATGAAGCCAATAGATTTAAAACAATACTTCCCTACGGTATAATCTTGTGATACCGTAACCCAAGCACAAATATCAAAATTTCTTACAATGAATTTATCGTTATAAACAAGTTTAGCAAGTGTGGTCTTACCAGTACCACCCATCCCAACAACTGAGAGGACTTGTCGGTGGGGATGATAGATAGAAAGCCGATTCTTTATCTCTTTCAAATCTTCATCAAAACCAACAACGATATCTTTTCTTGTGGTAGCAGTTGTATGTGATGAAGACGAACTAAAGGGAGGAGAAATCTCACCCAATCGTCGTTGTCGATTGCGGTTGATGGAGTGCACCACATCTCCTGCAGTTGACATAAAATGCTCTGCTGCTTCCCTCAACTGGTCAAAAAGACCATCAGACGGCGTCATGGATCCACCATATACTGGATTTGATTCAGAAAATATATATTTGATAATCTCTTCCGTTGCAAATTGCTGCCTCCCTCACTTGCTCTTCCATACTTTTTGGAATATTTTTGAGATGCAATTGCAAGACGGCAGCTTCGCCGTGGATGGAAATGATTTCTCGATGTATGTGGGCATGGTGAGATAGTTTCAGGATTTGGTTTAGGGTTTGTAACAGGGAATCAAGAGCTTCGTAAGCCATGTCAGGTGTGCATAAACTTGGGGTGTTCTTATTTGGTGAGAAATGAGACTTTTCAGTAAGAGTGTAGTCGGTATGTTAATTATTTAAATCAGATCTGAATAAATGCATATGTATGATTACATAACTAACTATCATCGCAACCCTAGCTCAATGATCAATGGATCTGATGAACATCTGGTATTAGCAATTAATACCTCTGGTGCCGATCGAAATTGGGAGGATTCAGAGCCGCTCTTTCACTGCTGCAACTACACGCATCGGCACAACCACACCAGCAGCTGGGATTAATGACCGGATCGCATCACTCTACAGTTGACTTTATTCAACTCGACCATTATTTTGAATATCTGAAAAGTTGACTCCATCTTTCTAGAATGAAATGTAGACAGGGTGTTTTGCTCGAAAGTCTTCGAGTACTGATTGAAAGAAGCATAACAGAATGAAAGGAAGGGGATTAATTAATAACAAATAAAAAGATCCACCAAAAATAATAATAAATAAAATGAAAATTGTGTGTGTTATAAATTGCAAAAATTTAACATAGTGCCAAGATTGAAAAAGTGTGTTGTAATTGTAAAAGTAGTGAGAGGTTTTATTAGAATTTGTAATTTTGATTTAAACAAAGGTCATATTCACATAGAGGTCTTGAGTTTCATGTTCTACTAGTATCATTATGAATATGCATGATTATATAATATCAATATTTTGAAACTGCAATAATAATGGCAGCCGTGTAGTGGTTGGTGAACAAGAACTTGGTTATCGAGTTTGAGTGATCGATTGAACAGAAATAATGCCCTTGTAGATGATGTTAGTAGCTGGTTTTTGTTCTCCGAAATAGTGTTTGGAGAGGAAACTAGGTTGTCCTCTTTAATTGGAGGCATCGAAATTAACATCGTTAAAAATTGTAAAGGACTTCCTTTGTCATTGTCAATTGTTGTAAGAAACTGGAGAACACATTGCTCCTCCTCCTCCTTGGATTGGTAATTAAGCTCAAGTATGATTGTTATGTCTTCCACAGAAGCAATATCAAATTAAAGGCCTAAGAAGCATGAAAAACACAGTCGAGATCAATTTATAAATTGATGTACGTAACTCACCCCAATGGATACTTGTAGTCTCAAATGGAACATACTCGTTTCGGATAAGGCATAGCTCTTACGATGTTATCAAACGAACAAATGTTATAACCTCGGTCCCGTTAGTTCAAGGGTCCCTTTTGTTGTGAACACGAATAAGGAAGGTGGTATGATCGTCGGTTTGGAGAGAAGGCCCGGCACAACTGCAATTTTGAGTGTTTTTCTCCTGCCCATGTTACACACTTGAGTAACGTTGGACAACTCGTTGTCGTCACATTATCCATTTTCCAACTCCATTCGTTCATTGTATATCTGAAAGGATGAACCCTCCATTTATTTGTCCAAAACTCCCTCCTACTCAGTCCTTGAAATTTAGTGGTGAAACTTGAGTAGCAAAAATACAAGGGTTGGGAAAAGGCTAATCTCAGGTAATGAAATACAATGACTATGTAACTTCCCTCCACTTTCTACGTAAGTTTTTCACCAAGAACGAAATGATAATACGAGGAAAGAAATGTATAGTTCCATGAAGCCATTAGTCAACCATATATATATAGGTTTGGGGAAGAATCTGGAAGCAAGGGAGGTTGAAATATGTACCCTTTGTTTGGATTGTTTTCATTTAAGATCAATATATGGCAGTGACTTTGAGCTAGAGAGACTGAGATGACATGAGCTACTTTTGCTGTATCAGAAAGCTAGCTTAGGTGCATCAAATTTACAGCTGCACCATGAATCATAACGTACAAAATCATGTCATCTGAATTTGAGTACGTACCGTTTCATGCATTCTTCACACAAACCCATATATAACATTTTCTCCCATGGCTTATTATTAAATATAATAACTAAATTTGTCTAGTATTATATCGTAGATTGCATTCTGCCATATTATGCATTGCCACTATACACTAATATGCTTTGCATTTTACACCACACATGACCAAACTATCCTCACATTTTTTTAAGTTCATAATAGATATTGGTCGCCATATTCTTTAACTTGTTCAAGTCTGAGCTCATCCATCCAATTTTCAACCGCAATTGTTGAGATGGATTTTTAGTTGTATATCAGGCAAGTTCGCGCTTGATCTCTTTCCTAGTTTATTATGTGCATATAGAGTACTTATAATAATTAAATATTGTTAAGGATTATCTATAAGTAAATATATTATTATATATTGTGAAGGTCATCGTTATTATTTTTCTAGGATTGACATTATGGAATTTATTATCACAGTTGAAAAATGTCCAAAACACAGTTATTAACAATAAATAGTTAGCTTTATATGCATATGATTTTCCCACCCGAGATATTCAACACAATTTTCATATTATCTCATTCTCGCGTGCCACACATGTTAGACCATCAAATGATTTAGACGGGTCAAAATATTCATTTGACCAGACCCTACTCTATTCATTTGATTTGGGTCATAGGAGTGTTATTTAGATCTACCTAAATTATTTAGGCAGTTTTAATACTAAGTTTTTCCAAAAGTTATATAGAGGATCTCCTGTATTACACAAGATTTAGTCTTCAATTAACAGTCTTGTATGATTAAAAGCTATGACATGGAGACGAGATTTAATTACCCTAACTAGGGAATGGTTAATTGCGGATTCCTTTGAAAAAAAATAAAAAGTGTAAACCAGAAACATAATAAATTACACAAAATATAATCTGTAGTTATATCCCGCTAGAAAGAAATTTGGATGAGCAGCATCAATAATAATCTGCCATATCCTGAAATGATTCTTGGAAGCTCGACTACATCAATATAGCCAAAGAGCATTTCTTGGAGACAGTTTGCGAATTCAGAGGAAGTGAAATCTGCAAATTCAGGCCGCAAAATTGATAATTAAGAGCAAGTTCGAAGACAAATGAATTTAGAATATTGACCGCACCAGTTGATTAGGAATCCATCTCCTCGTGTAAACTCCAATATTGCTTACTGACAATCTCGACTGGTTAACATTTATACCACAATCCAAAGCAACCTTGCAACACATAAACAATTTTAAAACACAGCATGTTTAGGACAATATTATTAAATTATAAAATATTACATTTAGTGGGTTATAATTGGATTATAGCCCAAATATCGATTGTTTCAAACTATGCGCTTTATTACCAAATAAATGTATAAACTATCTAAAATTATACAAATTTAAAACTAGACTTCTTTTTCCAGCAACAGATGTTGGATACTTGTCGATTTTCAGATATGTTTGAAAAAATAACATTAAAAATTAAAAATACTATCTCAACACGTAATCGGCAAATCAGCCAACATTTACCACCGGAATCGTCCTAAATTTGTGTAGTTAATACATCTAAATGCAATTATCTAAGGTTGTACTTATGGTTTGTAATGAATTTTAGGTATTTAGCCTAGATTATATATAAGTGATATGGCAAAATTTTAATAATAAATCTAATGTTTATTGGTGGATAAAAATGAGGAAAAATAAAGGATTACATTTTCAAAAGGGAAATGAACAGCTATTTAAATCACACTCTTTAATTTCAACAGAATTCAAATCATAAAAGTTATCTTAATTTTAATATGAATCTCATCTTCAAGATTACCCAAGATTCAAATAAAGATATGTTATTTTATATTACATAGGCTTATAAGTGGGATTCTAGTTTACCTTGATCTTTGGCAGAGTGATGTTGAAAATCCTTACTTGCGCTCCAACATCGCCCAAAATTCTTATATCGTCATCATAAGCTCCCTTAGACGACTCATATTTTCTTGAATTTCTATCCATAATTTCACTAACATTCACGCATTCAAACAAAACACGCGTTTGAACACTCACGTTTTTGCTCAACGGCGGTTGATGAAACTCAGGAATTCTGACTAATCCCACCACTAATCCTTGGCTCAACACATAAAGTTTAGAAGGCTCGAAGCTTAACCCTACCTTGTTAGGGTTGTCAGCCTTCAAGTTAAGGGATAAAATCGACGAAACGACGAGGTTTTGGGAGCTGAGGTCGAGTTTGTAGGATTCCACATTGACTGTTTCGAGAGAGAAACCGGGCATCTTTGGCTTGACGATCAAGAAAATGCATAAAAGAGGAACTCCGACGACGCATATTATCAAGAAAATGAACAAGGAAAAGAAGAAGAGAGTTTTGGTGTAGGAGAATGGGATGTTCAGATCCTGACAGGATGAAGATGTTTGTTTCCTCATTTGGGGCAAAATTCTTCATTTTCTTGGGGAATTATACGATGTCTTAATAGTTGATCTTTGAGGTTTTTAAAGATGATTTGATGTAGTGGAAATCTAGAAAGGAATGTGATGTTTTCCGTATGGATATATCTTACTAATATTCTTTCCTTGCTGCAAATTCCTTGGGAATTTTTGGCTTCTTTTTTACGTGCCTTTATGTTTGTGCATGAAGCTTTCTGAAACAATGGCTTTTGGAAGAAAGAATGAGTTCATGATTTATGCTTTCTATATGAGGTCTTTATGCTTGCATGTGCAAATCTAAGAAGATTCATCTCTTCAAATGTCTTATCATATTTAGTTTAGTCACATCGGGTAATTAAACTGTCAACTGTTATCTCAGAGCAAAGAATCTTATATATCTATTATTTCCCCGATTTTTTGCCGGCTAGATTTTTACTTTTCGCGGCGGCGGATTATTTAAATATCACGATTAAAACATTTACATGTTATGATTTGCATTTGACAATCCCAGTCAACATTATCAGTTTCACGTTTTGGGGTCTCCTTCAAATTAATAAATAAAATGTGTCCAGGCTTAGCAATTTTAATGCTGGAACTCAGGGGTTAAATTGGAAAAGGCGGTCAACGTTCAGCGCCTCACCCATTAACTACTGCATTCAACTTACGGGTTTATAATAATTTTTGTGGTAAATTCTTAAAAGGCAAACGACAAAATACATTCCAAACTATTTCATTTTTCTTAAATATATTTCAAATTAAAATTATTCTCAAATGAATGCTCAAACTATATTACTTATTGCAAATTTATGATGGAAGCAAAAATTCAGTGAAAAAAAGTTAAACATAATTCGTCGTATTATAAGCCAATGTTAAAAAGTTCATATAGGATTACATGTGTACTTTCAAACAAATATTCTAAATTGTAAGTTGTAAACCCGCGGTATAATCCCGCATGAATTTTTCAAACAAATATAGCAAATTGTAATCCCGCATTCTACATTATCGATTTTAATGTTGATATGTAAGGCCGAGCCACGTCAATTCTCTATCACCGAATTTTTGCTCCGATAACATATTTGCAACAACTAAGATAGTTTATACATCTAGTCGAGAATACTCTTAATTTGAATTTTATTAACAAAAGTGAAATAGTATGGAATATATTATATTTTTGGCCAATTCTTAACTAAAACATTTGTGATTTTTTAAAATTTAGTTTTTTTGTTCATAAATATTAGTTAAGTTGTAACAAATTTTTATTGTTATAACAACCAAGAGCCTAGTTTAAAATAATAAATTGATTTTGTCAAAAAAATAAAAATAATGATAATAATAAATTGACACAGCTCACGAAACAAGATTCTTGATTTTTCTTTTACAGTAAAAACATAAATATATTAAGATTTGCGAGGTTCAACGAGGAAATTGAAGCAAGCACCTCGTCAGCGTTCAAACTTATGCAAGAAACTCAAATTTTCATCACTCGTTTTGCACCTACTACTTTGTTGACTAGCAACAGAGAAATAGTCCCTCCAAACTCTGGACAGACATTTTCCCACCTACCACACTACAACATACCGAACAAGTTATTCAATCACCATGACAATTCAAACAAAATGATTGGAGCTCCATTCCACCTTCCTGCAACTTGCTACATATAAAATTCCCATGGCCCAATCAGGTCGACTGCAACCCAATCGGAATCAATCATCATACAATTTTAAATGAACATAAACGACAAACAGCCAAGCTACCATTGAAGGAGATAAGCCCTGTATGCTATGCAATAATATAAAGCTCACATACAGAATATGTATGGTTGGATTTGAAGAGAGAGAACCAGAAAGCAGGTTTTGAAAGATGCCTCCCAGCTCTAGCTCTTCCCTGGAGATGATGATTGATGCATGAATAAACAAATGTGCTGGAAACAAACACAACAGATAGGTGCGATATAAGTTAAAGATCACATCCATACAAGCATACTATTCCAAAATAATTCATCCACCAAGTCTCAAATACAAATTTGGCCTAGTTACCCATGCACTGCACATTAAGCTGACCCTACTAAAACACCACCCCAATGGCTTTTAAGTATTTGCCGTCCTTCATCACCAGCAACAAACACACCTAGAAAAAACACCAAGAAAAGGAGATTAACACGGTAATTCTTCCTTCTCATTCTGATAGAAACTGTGTTCAAGTAAACAGACTAATAACATGTACAGGTAAAAAAAGCACTAACATGTAGCCTTATTTACAGAAAAGCCAGCAAAATCGCGCTAAGCAACCTCAGTAGAGACTGCCCATCATGGCAGGAACATCGTCAAAAGACCAAAGGTCCATTGCATTTCCACCATCTTGAGTTGCATCTCCACAAAGCAATGCATCGAGTGTAGCATCCCAGTTGTTCTCAAGATATGGCATCTGAAAGAGCTTCATTTGAGAGTCAAATTCTGATAGATCATCAGAGAGATTGTTTGCAGTGTTCTCATCGTCGGACACATGATTATCAGGATCAATCTTGGCTTTCTTCGCCGGGCCAGCATCTTGCACATCCTCGAGAACAGTAGAGAGCAGGGATGATATTTCTGGAGTTCTTGCACAGTTTTCACCCCATCCGAAGTCTGAGCAATCAAAGGAATTGCTCCCCTGATCAGAGCTGAAGTAAACATTTGCACCATTGGTTGGTGTAAGTGGTTTTAGACCACTCTCATCAGCAGAAGGATAAGCATCGGCATGGCCGAATGGCTTCATCTCTGGTTTCTCTTCGATGGAGACTACTGAATCGTAGTAATCATTGTTTTGCATGTTCATGAAGCTTGAATTCCCATTGGGCTGAACTGATTCCAGACTTTGCTTAGGAATCCCCTGACATGAATTCGACTTAACGGTAAATCTTGAAGCAGCAGGTGGAGCATTTTCAGGGAAATTCACCTTAGCTTTCTTGCCCCTGATCCTCCTAGCCTCGGTGTCATAAGCTCTAGCAGCTTCCTCAGCAGTGTTAAAAGTACCAAGCCACACTCGAACCCCTTTCCTCGGGTCGCGGATCTCAGCAGCCCATTTCCCCCATGGTCGCTGTCTGATTCCTCTGTACTGATTTTTCCTCTTTCTTTTTGAGGACTTATCAGACTCTTCATCAGATTCAGCAGAGTCTATAGATGCCATACCTTCAGAGAAAACAAGAATGAAAATCAAACATCAAACACAGAGCAAGATTGGAAGGGTATTATTCACAGCAAAACGTGCGGTGGTGGTAAGTTCAAGGAAGAGGAAACAACAACTGATCATACTGAAAGAAAACCTCATGAGAGTTGTTACATGTTCCCCTTTCCCTTAATTATATTTATACAGACAAACTACATCCAGTAGATTACAACAATGGCTAATGGAGAAACATAGATTTGGTCCAATAGAACTGCCTAAGACAGATCCACCAGAAGAAATGACGACCTACTCGTTATATTCTAGCTAGGCTATACCACAATTGTATATATGATTTTTCTATAGATAGAATAGGGTTTGTATTTAGGAAAAAAAAAATGATGGTAAACGTTCCAAGTATTACCCGAACAATTCTACAACTCGTTATTCTAGAAGAATTCGGAAGCCTCAAACATAGAATACAGTTTTATTGATTAGTCTAAACTTCTTTCAGGTCACAGAAATGAACTTCTTCGTGAAAACACGTTTTTATACATGTGCAAGCAAAGCCATTCAATTCAATCACGATCATCCAAACTAAAGCAAACAATAAAGTAAATCCTTAACACCAAAATCAAATTCTAACTAGAAAGAGCTACCCAGCGGCCACTAACCAATTTAATACCTAACAGGCGCATACAAGAGAGAAAAATCATAACTTCGTTCCAGAAATTGTACTTTGACCAATTAAATAGACCAACCAAAAAAAAAAAGCATCGTCTTGTAATCAAAATATAAAACCGCGAAAATATTCATCATTACCTTTAAAACCCGAACTCTTCGAAGCGGAGAAAGAGAACTGCTTTTTCACATCGAGGTCATCTTCATCGTCGGAATGATCCTTAAAGTCCTGAAAATCAGCCTCAAAGTCATCATCCAAATGAATGATCGGCGCAGATCTCCGCGGCTTGGAGTCGTAGCTCCCCCGGTTCTTCTTCCTGTGGAGGCCGGCGGCGGCGCTGCCCCATAGCAAATCCGCCGTCAGCCGGGTCGACGACCGGCTGGCCGGCGTCACGAAATCTGATATCATAGCTCCACCACACATTTTAGACTACTTTTGCCTTCGACTATTCAGTGATTTTTCTCGATTTTGTGAATGAAAAAAATTGTCTTCTGGGAAATGATAGAGAAAATATTGGAGCATTTGTAAGAGAAAGGCTGCTTTTATATATGCAGAGGTTAGCAAAAAGAGGAAGGTGCGAAATCGTGAGGAACGAGGTGGCGTAATTTTTTATTTGACACTTGTGCCCCTGCTGCAGACCGTAATTACGGATTATGGGGATTTGGCTGAAATGCCCTTGGGTTCGAAAATTGTTCGTGTACCAATTCAAAAAGAAATATTAATGTATAAATATGTTTTTTTAGTTGCGATGTATTATTATGTTATTCAAATAATTTTAAAAATGTAAACAAATAATTTATCATAATTTTATAGAATACTTCACTTTTTAAAAACAAACTTCATTCATAGCTTAAATGTATTATAATTATTTATTTTGGGTTGATACGGGAAATGGTATATCAATCTTTCAGTCCTGCACAAAGAAGGGACGTTGCTAAATTACGATGTTAGTGATTGAAATAAACCAACCTTTATCTTGCTTTGCAAGACATTAATATAAAGTTTTACTTAAAGATTTGATGGGAAAATAGTTTTAAATGATGTACAATAATTTCAATGCACAACCCTCCATCTTTATCTTCTCATCATTATTAACTCTCGAGTTGTTTACTTTAGCAATTCATGCACTTCTTAGGTTATCTGTATCATGTCTACATTAAGATTTTTTATTCATGGATATGATAATCATCTTTTTTACATACTCAAGATATACCATTATATATTCAAAAGACATGTAACTAATGTCTTACAAATTCAATATTTTAATCAATTTAAGTTATGTATGTAGATATAGCTTTTAATAAGGAAAATAATTATGCAAAGTTGCAGATTAAGCACATATATAGCTAGTTGGGACATGTAAACATTGACATTCATTGAGCAATTTCACTCGAATTGGGGAAGAATGGTGAAAATCGAAGTCTAAATTTTCTTTTATTATAAAGTCATTACACATATGTCAATTATTTGGAGATGTCTCCTACATAATGCTCATAATATATTAAATTACTAGTTTGCTAAAAAAATCTGTTAGTTTTACAAATGATGTACATAATTGCGACATTATTTGATGTCTCATTTTATAATGTCAATATATAATTTATAGTTATATATGTATATTCTTTTACAATATACAAATCATTTAAACAATACTCTGATGATTGAAATAAAATTTATGATTAATATAATTTTTATGATAAAATTAATTAGTTTAAAAATATTCATGGAAATATAATATAGATAAACTAGTAAAATTAATATATTTTTAAAAATTAATATTGGTGATGTTATTGAAAATAAAAATAACTTTTTCGTAATTTTTGACAACGTATGTTTATCATATGAATATAGATTACTTTGATGAAATGAGAAGATACTTAATTTGTAATAGACGAAAGGAACCATTCAGCCCTTCAATAACCAGGATTTATTAAGAAATGATAATTCTGGTTGGTCGATTTCGGGGATGGACTAATATTTAAAACTCTTTCTCGCAAAAAAAAAAAAATAATTCTTAATAAATACTCGAGTAATATTTGAAATATTTTTCTCCCATACATTGATCAATGTTTTATATCAGCCATTTTTACGTTCGTCGAGGGTAATCATGTCTTCGAATGGTTCAGTTTTCTCTATTTATTTATTTTATTCAAACTAAATATTAATACAATACTGCACAGGCAGGAACTGTCTTTCATTGACAGTAGACAAATGCTGGATTTTTTTAATCTATTATTTTATATACAGGTTAAGAAAAGAAAAATTACCTTTGGATTAAATAAATCTTTTGTAATAGCAAGCCAAGTTTTACTTCATGAACTTTGGCCACACGAGTTTTCTCGGAATGGAGCAAAAAAAAAATTCATTATTAGCGTAAATTAGGAAAAAAATAGTTATGAATTAAAATATTTTTCTATACGCCATGATAATATTATGTATACTACAAATTTCAAAATGATGCTCAGACATAGAGTTTAATCCACCATTCAACCAAAGTCGTAAGATGAAAAACGGAAAAAAAAATTACAGGAATTTTTTTTTTATTAAAATAGAAAATAGTCGAAAGTATCCGACAGAACTTGGTAAAGCTAAAACAGATTGTCGAATTCATTATTATATTAAAAAAATAAAATACTACGCAGGTAATGTAGATTTTGACAATATTTTCTTTTTTTGTTTAGTAACAAATTATAATATATTTAAACTTTATGTAAATCAATAATTATTGCATAAGACATTGAATTTTGTTGCATAACTTTTGAGAAATTACTGGAAAGAAAAATATACTCACCTAATTTTAATTGACTGATTTTATAAATCACTTTTGCCGATTTTTTTTCTGGTCATTTTTTTCGCCCTCTCCCATTCAGTATGTCGCACGTGGAACGGTTCACGAGGACTATGCTTCAACATTTCTGCGAAGGTTATCGTAGATTATTTGGTTTGATTGAGTGAATATATCACATAAGTTCATGAGATTATATTAATAGTTATTGAATATTTGAATTAGTTACCAGGGATCGATAAGTAATATTTATTAAATTATTTACTAATTACATATTTATGGATGGGTAACGATCACTGTGTATGAGAGAGAATTTTTGCATAATTACTGGCTAATTTTATTTTTATTTTATTTCTCCTCACATATATTAGACTTTTTGGACTACACGAACTCTTTTGACTACACCAAATTTCCTTTTGCATAAGTTTTATGACTGTTAAAATTAGTAAATCTGCTTAACAAAAAAAATGATAATTAGTAAGTAACTAATTTTTTAAAAAACAAAAGCAAAAACTCGTATAAGATTACCTAAATGATTTAAGTGGATTTAAATAATTTATTTTCACCAACCCAAACTCATACTCGTTTCGGATTCCGAACCCAAACTCATACCTACTTTAAATTCTAAACTTAAATATAACTAAATGATTTAGACAGTTTAACAATATACCTCCTCCAAAAAATTATCGAATTAGAGGAAAAGAATTTCAATTAAAGTAACCTCACCGAAATTTCAATTTGTTGGGGATTAAAGAAATTCAAGTGGACCAAAATAACCCAAAATATTAGCATTCGAATTATCTTTACTTCTAGACTATTATATGATATTTATATTTATAACCTTGTGCTAGACCCTAAATGATAGACGGGTCTAAATAACTTACGTTCATGATCTATACTTAAATAATAGAGAATGAATAGATGATTTATTTAAATCATTTAGACAGTTTAACAAGAGAACTCTTTATTATTTATTTGTTTGCTACGCTTAATTATTATTATTATTGAGTAAATTTGCTACGGTTAATTATCTATACCATCTGTATTCCTTCGCATCTCTTCAATTCCATATTCTTAAAATCTGAAAGTAGCATGACCTTTTATTTTGCCAACATTTTACAATTTTTTAGATGAATAAATCCTCAATCGTTATCTAAAATGTACTAGATAAGTTCTGCCCATTATATCTACAAGCGTAAGAGTGGTCCTGAAGATTTTAGGGGATTATTTATGCAAATTCTAAAATTAGCCCCCAAAAGAAACACGTAATTTAATTTTACTAATAAATCTCAAACATCATATTCTAATAAATTGAAAAGTAAAATCTCAAACTCCAGTATTTGATGACAGCATATATAAAATCTCTATCTATGTTAATTAAACAAATAAAAATTGGCCTTTGAAAATTTTGGTTCTGTAACTAGCTAACCTAAAATTTACAAAAAAAAGAATATTAAAAACATACATTTCAAGGCTAATCACAATGGATTACAAAATGATCGAAATATAAGTTTTATCTGATTGATTTAAAAAACACACACACAGTGAGCGAGGAAAGGAGGTGCATGCCAGTTGTGGGTGGGACCCATTTGAAACAAACTCATGGAATCCACCTTCATGAAAACCTGACCGCCCCCTCAAACAACACAAATGTAGAAATTCCGTACGCAAAAAGTAATACCCCCTTTTCGTCGTTTTCTCCTCAACAAAAATATTTCGATTTCTTTCTAATAAATTGCGTAAAGACGAAATTGCATTTTGTTGTCTCGTTTCATTTATTCCAAGAATTTACTTTTACTTTCATGCTTGGATTGGTCCGTCAATAAATTTTTTATTAAATATTTTTAAAATTTTAGTTTAAAAATTATTTTAGTATTTTTAATTCCAATATTTGTATCATTAAGAACAATATAAGATAACTTTTAGCAAATGAGTATGTAATTCATATAGTAATTCATTGATTTTGGAACCGAACTTGCAAATTTTTGAATTTTAGAACTAAAAACAAATCTTTGAAAAAGATACAATATAATTGTGCCATGCATGATAAAAAATGCAATTCACTCGCAAAATGATACCATATTCAATGAATTTATTTGCCTCATCTAGTATATTTTTGTATTCTAGCATTATATGATGTGATCGTTAAATCTCACCTATCAACTGTTACCGGTTAACATCACATTTTTTTTGAAAAAATAATATATTTTAAAATATTTTTCTTATAGTAATGATTTATACTGAATTTTTAAAATATTAGCTATAATTATCTGACATTTAGAAATCGCATCGTCTATTTTGAATGGCAGCTGTGTATTAACGATGCATATACGAAAGATATTTTAAAATTCAGCATTCTAGACATAATATATAGCTGCCACATGAGCCATGAGAATTGACAATATGACATAATTCTTACACCAGTTAAAAACTAACATGCTTTGATAAAATTGTATAACGGAAATATATTTTAGCATAGGTTTAAATTACGGCAAAAGTGTTGAATAGATTTGTGTAATAGAGAATAATTGGGATAGGTTTTCATATTTATCAATAGCCATTGATTATAATATTGAAGAAAATAATTTGATATTTGTATGGAACAAATAGTCGTGTTCAAAGTATAACTGCGTTGCAGGCTGGCGTTAAAATTGTGCAATTGGAAAAGTTTTCGCATTTAATATTGAAATTTTATATGTCGTCTGATTTCACCTGAATCAAATTTAAGTAAAAACGAGTTCGTTCAATTACGGATGAATTGTCTTTATATGATGGATATGATACCTAGGCAGAGTTGGATTGTTGAAGTTGATTAAAGATTTTATTTATATGACAAATATTTAATCATGAATTTTTTAATATATATCTGCTTCGGTCTCGTGATTCTCCTGATGGGAAGTAAATTTTATTTCGTGTTTGCTATTTACTTCGGTCTTTAATCCACTTCTTACCTTTCTTTGGCCCTTAGTTATCAAATAAATTTGAACTTTTGTGTGAGTTTTCTTCTCTTTTCATCTGTATAAAATTTTATTCAAGAGAGTTATGTATAAATTAAGTTGTTCCTTTTGAGAGACCTTATTTAAGGTGACTTTTGTGATCCAAAAATAATGGTGCATAATTAATTATAGTACACATTAATGAACCTAGGTTAATTAGATTATATATTACCAATGAAAGGAGAAGGACATAGAAACGTTTATGAACCTAAATTAGATGAATAAGTTGGTACTTACCTAAAAAAAATACGTTAAATTTCAATTCTTAAGAACTATGGAATATACGATATGGTTTATTTTTTCCCCTTGAAATAACTATCCAAAATTGGCATGGCATTCGCAGTGTAATACGGCAAATTGTTGTACCTTTTCTCCTCATTAATTTATTATTAATCTCTCAATTGTCATCAGCTAGTAACATGTCGCAAACGTGTGGTTGATGTCAGCACTGGATTCTAGTTCATCGTCTATGATCTCAATTATTGTTCTCTTTAATATTGAACAATGCTTATATAAACGACTTTATATATCCAAATAAAAAAGTATAAAGTAAAATATCAACAATGCTAAAATATTTATAATGTGATAATAATTTGTCAGATTTTGGAGGCATGAGTTCTAGCCCGAAATGCTAACCTAATACGAATCATCACCATAATAATCAGAAATTTTATCGAATACAGATTATTATTGGATCAAATTGATAAGAAAAGAATATGAAATGTTTGAGTCTATCCGAATTGGCCCGGATTCTTGCACTCATTAAAAATTTTATAAATTAATATCAATATATATTGTAGTATTATGTTTTCCTTCCACAACTCCATACGCAGAATTTGAGTTTCTATCAGATCCTTATCAGATAAATTTGTATGAGATCATTATCGTATTTATCAATCAATCAATTACATATTGAATTCATATTGTGTGCATGCGAGTTCGTGTTTGGGTTTAAATGATCAAAATTGAATTAAGGATCGTATATTGATTGGTATTAATGGATCAAAACACTAATTAATAGATAAACATGAATCAACACAATAAGAATTCAATCAATATGAATCTCCACCAACTCAAATTGTTTGTACTATATTTGCGGGCGTAGGAGAAGCAGGTCAAATTTTATGTAATATTGGGTTGAGATTTAAGTTGAAGATATAATTATTATTATTATTGACTATCGTATTATTTATAATGATGTTCTTATGACGTAGGATCATTGAGTTATTGCAATTTTGACCATTATTGAAAAATTTATTGCCCTTATTTTACTTTCAGTTGTCTCAAATTGTGATTCTTATTATTCATGATATATAGATGGAAAAGAAGATTCTGAAACGAAAATAATATTAAATCAAGACCATTTTGAGGTAGCAAAACAGAATGTTTCTAAAATATTCTAGATCGGCTAATTGATTCCAAGAGATCAAATGGACGGCTGTACCTATCAATAAGTAATATCCTTTTCAGCAGACAAAATTTCATCTTAATTTGTCTCAATCACTCATCAAACAGACTAATTATATATGACACGAAAATTCAACATCCAGTCCCACAAAGATAAAACTGCTCGCCAACCTTCCTGATCTTATCAACATCTCGATAATTTTTCACACATCCAAATGATAAATACTCATGTATAAAGATTGTTTAATACGAGAGGTCACCACCACGAGCAGGATTGGTCTTGACAATTTTGTATGTGCAAATATTTTCAAAGCAACAAACATTTGAAATGTAATGAATCAAATTTAAAACAATATAAAAGCATTATTACAAAACCACTATCACCCGTCAAATTATGTTGTTAGACAATCTTCAATCATAATTCAATTTTCCAGTCAACTTCACCTCTATTTCTCAATCCAGTTTCAGTTTTTCAATATTTATCTCCAATCATCAACTATAAATTTCTCTTTACAATAGAATATTCAATTTTGATTCTTCTGCTATTCATTTAATTTTCCAATTATCAATTTATTATATTACATATAATTTAATATATTAATATTTTAAATTAAAATTGACAATCCTTATATTGTATATATGTTTATGTATATAAACGGCTAATGTAGGTACGAAAAAGAAACCTGTGTGCAAAAAATTTT
>AYJT01049742.1:0-11148 GCA_001278415.1 Ocimum tenuiflorum
CGTTGGGGTGAGACCGAGATTCGTCTCATGGCGACAGCGGGCATGAGGTTGTTAGAGAAAGACGAGCAAGAGGCGATCTTGGATGCGTGTAGGAGGGCTTTGAGGGCGTCTGGATTTAGGTTTCGTGATGATTGGGCTAGTGTTATTTCAGGTATGATAGAATTTGATGAGTCTACATTTTGTTTTATTACTGCTTTTAGTATGATAATCATGTGTTGTGGTTTGCTTTGTGATGTGGTGGGCGGTTTCAATGCGATCGCTTGAAAATGTGCATTTTGCTTATTGAGTGGAATTAGAAGAAATTATTAGCAAGCCAGTATTCATGGCAGCTTTTTAGAAACATTAGTGAAGTTTTGCCGTTGCTAGAGTTTGTGTGTCAGTTTGGTTTCTCATTGCTGATACCTTGATTCGGGAAGTTTTATGTTATTAGCTAGACTTTTCTGTCTCAAATTTCCAGTTATATTTTCTCAAGCATTTAGTTTCCTGTGTTCCTTATATGACTCTTAGAAGTATTGAGGAAATCCGCCTTTTTGCGATCTGTAATATTAGTAACAATCAGCATGTATAGCTGTGAGTTTTTAATTCTTTTGAATATTTATGCCTCAATATCACAAGCTTTTGCTGAATTTAATAAAAAAGAACCGATCAATTAGGTTCTGATGAAGGCTTGTTTGCTTGGGTTGTGGCTAACTATGCTCGTGGAACTCTTGGAGCCAAACCAGCACAGACAACTGGTATTATTGAACTTGGTGGTGCATCAGCTCAGGTTTTAATCCCGTATTCCTATGGTTTTCTTTGTATCTTGTTGCTAAACATATTCATTGTTTCACTGAGGAAACAAAAATATCAGCAATTCATGTGTTATTTTTACACTCTCAAAATGAACCTCCAAACTGGTAACATACTGATCTGATAACAGCTATGAAGTATACAGTTTTTGTATTTTGATTTCTTTCGTTTTTCTCTCTCTTCTTTTTGTGGTCTCATTGTCATTTTGATGTTATGAGTGCAGGTTACCTTTGTCTCCAACGAGCCCATGCCCCCAGAGTTCTCTCGGAAAGTTAAATTTGGGAATTTTACTTACAATCTGTATAGTCACAGCTTGCTCCACTTTGGCCAGGTAACCTTTCTTCTGAAGCAATGTAGGTGACATTGTATCAATTATTATAGCAGTTATCCATGGCTGAGCTTCAAATATATTTTTATGACTGTAACTTCCTTTATCTGTACCTGTGGAATTGATGTTTTGTGTAATATATCTAGTACGTGCATTCATCTATTTTAGGAATCCCTACAGTTTTGCAAGTTTCATATGAAACTGCAACCTTTTTTGGAACACTTGATGGAAATTGTGTTCTTGCATGCGATTTAATTTCGCTATTTATTACCTGATAAATTAAATTCTGCGAAATACTTTCTTCCTGCTGCTGTATGCAACATGAGAATTTGCATGTAGATATCTCAATAATCTAGCATAGTGACATATGAGTTGTGTATTGAAATGATCTTTTCTGCTAATTATGACGATATTATGCTATTAGTTATGAATTCTGGTACCTCTTTCATGGTTTTTGACTCCTGTTGTTTTTGCAGAATGTTGCCTTTGAATTGTTGAAAGAATCTCTTCTATCAGGACGCCAAGAATTGGGTATGTCATGCTATTCTTTTCTTGTGCTTGTTGTTTTTGTATAGCTCCCCTCTATAGTTCACCCACCTCATCTTATTTTGGTGAATTACTTCCTAGCATAGTATTTGTACTTTGCAATTGTACTTTTAAGTCCATTCTGCACTTCTTTTGTCAGTTCATGCTGCTTTCAGTTTTTTAAACTAGCCGGACATTGAAACAGTGGTGAATATGTGGGCATCAATTTACTGACTGTGTGTATCTACTCATCTTCATAATTCAGATATGATTTCAATGTTAACGCTATTAAGTTTCTTTGCAACCCAATCATCTATGTATTTTCTTTTTTTTTTTGGGAAAAAAATCTTAGTATCAAATAATACTTAAAAAGAACCAGTTTGTATATGTTTTCGGAGTGCATCTTAAATAAGTATGATTTTTGTACATTTATCTAGGTTTAACTGGCTGCTTATGAATTTATTTGTTAGAGCAGATAACGAATCTCTTCCGAGAAAGATACCAATGGATCCTTGTACTCCTAGAGGATATGCTCCTGAAAATGAGGTACAGAAGGTTTCTCCTTCTTCTTTGATTGAAAAGAAGAGCTACCTATCTACATTGTCTCCCAACGGTAATTTTTCTGAGTGCCGATCTGCTTCTTTGAGGCTGTTGAAGAAGGGGCAAGGTATTGTCTGATTTCTTCGTACGTTTCTTTGTCGTATTATTTTTCATGAAACTTTTACCCAGTTCATTTTTATCATAATTTCTCATGGGAACTAATTCTAATTTATGTAACATGCAGATAAATGCTCTTATCGTTCTTGCTACATTGGCTCAACATATATGCCAAAGCTCCAAGGAAAATTTCTGGCAACTGAGAATTTCTTTCATACTTCTAAGGTCTCAATATTTCATTAAACTTACGTATTTTCGAATTCAAAATCAAAGTTTTCCTATTGATTTTTAATTCAAATCCTTTAGCTTGGAAGCTTTGCACCCTGAACTTTTTATTTTCTCTTCCATCAAATAGTTCTTTAAATTGCGCCAAAGATCATTTTTATCTGGTCTGATGGTTGCTGGGGAACAATTCTGCGGCGAAGATTGGTCAAAGTTGACTCAGAAATACAAATCTTTTCAACAAGAGGACCTCATTCCCTATTGCTTCTCTTCAGCATATATCGTCGCCTTGCTTCATGACAGTCTTGGAATTGCTTTGGATGATTCAAGGTATTTCTCAATAAACCTAAGAAAAAAGTAACCTCTCCCAATCTTCTCTTTCACTAAATAACTAGTTTTACGTCAGCGCGTTGCGCGGGCCAACATTATTATTCATTCTAAGATATATGATAAATAAAATTAACTTTTAAGTTATCATCGAAAAATGTATTTAATTTTTGGCCTTCAATATTATCAACATACTTGCACATAAATATAATGAGTAAAGTAACATAAATAGATTTGAGTAAAAATTAGCTCAACTTAAATAATAAAATAAAAATATGTTTATATTTGGTTCAAAGAAATTAGTATAAAAATAAATTCAGAAGAAAAAATAAAATTGATGAAAATGTAATGCTTTTAGAGGAAAATAACATACAGTAATTTTATTGAACTATATTTTGTTAACGATGTGATGCTTTTTGAGAGGAAATAATTTAACGATGTTATGCTTTTGAGAGGGAAATTGACAAAGATGTAATTTTGATGACTATTCTGCTTTAATATATTAGTCGATTTAAATTGTTTACTCGGTGCAGGATCGAATATGCAAATCAAGTGGACAACATCCCACTTGACTGGGCATTGGGCGCTTTCATTCTGCAGAGTGCGGCCGAATTAGAAGTAAAGAACTCTGATTGGTTGGCCCCCGTCGTAGGAGGTGAAACTTTGCCATTGCCTTTACTTTTCGGAATTTTCCTCGCGCTGATACTCGCATCATGGATCGCGATGAGATGGGGAAAACCGCAGCTGAAGACCATCTATGATCTAGAAAAAGGTAAGTACATAACCACGCGCATCAGTAGATACTCGTAGAGTAGCGGAGTTACAAATGTTCGTCTCGAATTTACTCAGACGAGGAAGGTGCCTGAGTTTCTAGCCTGCTTTCGAACAAGTTGCCTTCGGAACCTCTCCTCTTGGCTATGTTGTTCGAGAATCGATAGATGGGGGGGATCATCGGCTGATCATCGATCGAGAGGTCTATTCCGAGCACAACAGTGGATATAGTTCTTGTTGTCCATACTATAGAGAGATGGTATAGGATTTTGTTTACATAATCCAGTGATTGCACAAGGGGGGTTGTTGTGATGGGTGACTAGCTCCCCTTGATAGTGTGTGCATCACTTTAACTATGATTTTTGTTTCTCTTTACTGAGTTTGTTTCTATAGACAAACTTTGGAAGTGAATACATTGTTGTTCAATGTATAAATTATTTATTTTTTCCTCTTGTATGGAATATTATTTGTTGTCCCCATCATTCTCATCATCATCCTAGGTCTTTTAGTTCGACAGGCGAACGGTGCAAGCACCGCGAGGTGTGAAGCAATTTCGTATTCGCTGCGGGTCAGCACCTCCGAAAGAAACGGAGGAATTCATTCAATGCTCCTGTCAACGCCCTCTAATCGATCAGAATAAGGTAAAGAAAGACGTGGAAAATATACTAAGTTTCATTTAAGACAACTAGAAAAAGAAAGATGTACCTATCTAATTAGGATGCTCTATTGTGCATAACGCCGAATTACAATCATCCAAAAATCATGAATAATAATAAAAAGAACTCGGACTCATGGGCCTCATTCGACTCCAATCGTCGGGAATGCCTTTGGCATCTTCGGTGACTTTGCCTTCCATCACCTCCCTCCTCTCGTCATCCTCACTGGCTTTGACGATTATCAATCTATCAAGATGATGTTAATTCTATTCTCGACGGTGGAACTTTTTACCTCACTTATGATATCTGAAGGATGACAAAAACTTGTATTTAGACAACTCTAAATAACCTACTTTCATGACCCAAACCAAAATGAATAGGGTATGATTGGATTAAATAAATAGATTAACTTGTCTAAACTATTTTTTAGGGGTACAATACTTGGTACAATGTAGATATTTACTTAGATGATTGATTTTCACCAGGTCCTCTTTTATTCATGCACACAAGTATTCAAATTAATTATTGGAGCCCACCCAACAACTCCTGTACTGTTTGACCATTTCCATCTTTGTCCCACACCCACTCCCATTTTCTCACATATTTTTCCCCATTTATCAATAATAACCTAATTGGAACAATTATAATTTACTAGTACATTCCAGAACGTTTGATTTTGCAAAATATCTTATCTAACTGGCTTCAATTGCAAGATATAAAAATAAATTTTGGGATACCTATATTCTTGTATTAATTAGTATTTAATGCATTATTAAATCGATTATTTAATAATGAGACTATATATGCATAACTTCTTTCATTACAAACTTCTTAATTTTAACTCCTAAATTCATCCTGAAAGATGCTCGAAAGAAGTGAAGTTTTCTCCATACAAAAATGAAATGTTGCTAATTTAAAGATCATTAAATGAAGTATATCGAGAAAAAAATGATACAAAATTTGACAGCATTTGAAAGGAATTTTGAGTTGACATCGCATCAACGAAAAGTCATAATGTTGAACAATTCTTTTATTGGAGAATTTCGTGAGTTTTTTTAACCTAACAGGGAATTGAAAGCCTTGAATATGCTAATAATTTTTGTTCACAAATATTATGTACAAATTATATCATCAAGAGAGATTCTCATCGCATCAACAGATGCATCGGACACACACAAGAGAGATTGATTTGTAACAAAATAGACACGAAAGCGATTGTCAAAATATAAAGAACACACATAATTTGACTATTCAAAAATTATATTAGGTAAAATACCACAATTATAATTATAAATCTTATATTAGCTACCGTAATACCCTTAGAAAAAGTTGAGTCGATAGATATTTGTAGGGGAACCACCCCTACAATCCTCAATCCACAATCAACGAGTTGGATCGTTGTGTAATTGAATTTAATGCACAAGTATTTCCTATTTCACAGTTAATATAATTTTGATTGCGCCTCTAAAAAAATTCTTTGTAAAATAAAGAGGATGATATTTTAAAACTAAAACCATCTCCTCGTATAAACCAATGAAGATTTCATTCAAACAAGTACATAACTTGCCAGGAAGTCTACAAGATTGTACTGACGTAAAAGTGCGACAAAATCTTAAATTAATAATAATAATAATAAAATAAAAAATCCATTCCTACTTATTTTTGAAAAGTCCAAAACGGACAAAAAGTTCTTTGGAAACGAAGAAAATATATGTTTTTTTAATCATATATGATAAAATTTCATAGAGAGCATAGTTGGAGCTACAAGCATACAACAATACCAAACCAAAATATGGAGAGTAAATTCTACTTTCCAAATACATTTTATTACCAGACTACGCATTGACTGAAGAAATAATAACTATTAAAAATTTTCTCACTTTACAAAAGTTAAAAAAATAATTAGGGGATGTGTTATTTTATAGAAACAAATTTCTTTTTTATAAAAAAGTTCATGTTATTTTGAGTAAATAAATAAAATTCATTGAAAACAAACAACATTCACAAAGTACAGTGTTCGCTTGTTATAATCTATGGTCTCCCAAATAAACACGCCTAGATTCATGAGTTATACCAAGGTTAGAATATTATATTTCTTGTATTTCGAGTTTATATATTTTATTATGAATACATAGAAGTTGATTACAGTTAAATTTGATTAATAAAAATTTATTAGTATTTTTCCTTGAGCCTTCTCTCCCGTATATCAAGAATCAACGGTAATCTCATGTCTCCCCAACCACATCACCCAGAACATAAAAGATGGTTTAATTATTGAGTCAAGGTTGGAAAAATAATTTTTTGAAATTTATGGTTGCAATAATGTCTAAATTCTCAATTCGGGATCTCTATGATCTTTCGAGCGTCGAATTGAGAACCTTAAAATCTTTCGAGTCTTGGATTGAGATATTCGAAAAAATTTCAGATTTTAAATTGAAAAATATCTTTTAAGTTCTGATTCGATAGCTAAATTATCTTTTGAGTGGTTTGAAAATATTAATAATTTATTCTTCTAAAAAAATATGAGTAATTATAAAGAGGAGAAGAAGCCGTCTACTCCATTGAGTAAATTTTTAGGCGGAATTAGCCAAAACTCTCCCAAAAACCAAAGTAAAACGCGTGAACCAAGAGTAGTTGCATATATTTATTACCGATCTTATTTAGGATTTTCTTTTTTCTTGGTTGCGCAAAGAATTCGCGATTTCTTTCCCGTTTTGATTTCAATTTCGCTGTTTCTCCTTCAGGTTCGTTTTCTTTTCTTCTCTTTTCCTTTTCCTATTTTCATCATCCAGTTTCCTGTTTCGTTCCATTCATGATTTCTCTTTTGTTGATTAGATATTGACCTTTTATTTTGGCGTCCTAAGCTGGGAAATTCGCTGATCCCGCTGCATTTGCCAGCGTGATCAATGAATTTATTTCGCCTTTTGACTCTCAATTTGTTTTGCTAGGGATTATGTCGGTAGGAATTTGTTGGAAAGGTGTGATTTTTATGGATATATTAGGTTGGGAGATTAGGTTTTCATCCCCTGTATAAATGAGTTTTCTTTCTATTTGCTTGGGTTGGTTTGAGTGATTGTACAGGTTGAAAAAAATCGAAGCTTTCTGATTAAATTGAAAAGGGCAATTATCTGATAGGAATTCCGAGGTCAAAAGGTTGTAACCTTTTTGTGTGAATAACGTTGGTGATTTTGATCGTGATTTTGAAGGGTTTGCTGTTGACTTGTTGTACCTAGGAATTTCTGTGTTTATTCTTGTTGCTTGAGGAAGTGGTGGTGGTGGTGGATACAAGGTGTAAATGGCTGAACCTTTGGCGGTGAATATGGACCAGCAACCGAAAACTGAGACTGTCGTATCTGGGCCGAACGGAAAGAAGCCTGAAATGGAGGGTTCCTCATCTTCAATGGCAGAAGATAGCCAAGTGGTTGTGACAGTTGACAATGAAGAGGAAGACGAGCACGCGCCATTGATAGGGATGGGGGAGTGCCGCATTTGCCAGGAGGAGGATTCTCTCAACAATTTGGAGAGTCCTTGTGCTTGCAGTGGGAGTCTTAAGGTGAAATTCTTGATTGATGCTGCTCTTTTGGCGTGACTTGGGTGATATTTTTTTTGAGTTGGTTTAGTTGGTATTTATACGCTTTATATTATCATGTTTGCTTAACTGTGATTTTATCAGGTGTTGTTATGCAAAATGTTCGGAGTTTTTAAATTGTCTTAGTCTAAAATATCTTGTATCATTGTATATTTTAATGGTTGTAAGAATCTATGCAATTTGGGACTGCAGGAAATTATGTGGAAGACAATTCAAACTGATCTGGTTTTTTAAATGGTCTTGGTATAAAACATATTGTATATTTGAATGTTGTGACTTGTGAGAATCTATGCAATTTGGGACTGCAGGAAATTATGCAGAAGACAATTGCATTGTCTTTTGATGTTTGGGCTTATGCAGAATTATTTTTGGCGCACGTTTTTGGCAGAAATTTCTTGAATTTTCCTTTTGCATGATTGGATTTGTTGTGATATAGCATGGCTTTTTCATTAGGACCATGTCGTGTGTTTCAGCTTTTTTTCACCACCATTGCCCCCTACATTTTATGCAGAGCCATGCTTGAATGACGGCGAGTAATACTTGTGTCATCTGTTTGTCTTGATTTATGCTTGGATAGCCTTTATCCTCCCTTTCCTCTCCTCTTTGCTGTTGGGTTCATTTGTTCAATCAATCTAGTTTACTATTTCACCGAGATATATTTTGTTGCAGTATGCTCATAGAAAGTGTGTTCAGCACTGGTGCAACGAGAAGGGAGATATAATTTGTGAGATTTGTCATCAGGTATGTGATTATATATTTTCATTTGCTGTGTCTCCATTAATCATTCAAAAGTCATATAATCTTGCATATTTGTTTATTCTAGTTTTATTTCTTATGCCAACACTGATATTTCCCAAGTATGAAAAATATCAAGGGTTTTTATGGGAATCATTCCAAGTTTGGACTTATATATATATATTTTTTATAATCGATGATGACATCCTCAAGGTGCTGGTTCTAACTTATAATATCTTTTGATTATGAATATGAAGTTATATCAAGTGTATCTTTATTATCAATAGTTGGAACTTATTAATGTTTCTTTATTATCAATCATGACAACCTCAAGGTGGTAGCTCAACTTTCTGAAAAGAGTTGGTCATTGGAAGAGTTTCTCCTCACAATGTTCAGATCATCATGACCTGAAAGCATACCGTCACTTTCTTATATGTGTCATGAATTCTTAAGTATTGAGCGTGTATTAGTTATGTTAGTCATAGGAAGATTTTGTGTCCATCTTAGACAATCACCAACATATTTTAGCTAAACTATATAATCGAACAGATCGCATAGTGTGCATGTATGTCAGTTCACTAAATTCCCTAAGCATATAATATATAATATGCCGTTATTGTAATAGGAAGTGCGTTGACATATAATTTATGCTGCTGATATTTTTAGCCTGTATCGGTGGTATGACATTATATTCTTTGCTTTTTTGTGCAGCAATATCAGCCTGGTTATACTGCTATACCACGCCCTCCATCTGATGAAACTACCATTGATATAGGGTAATACTTTAAATCTTAAAATTGCTAAAATCTTTTTTCTCTTACTTCAGAATGTCAGGAGACAAAAGTTTCAAATCATAATATCAAACACTGTCCACCTGTTACTTTCATGGGATTAAATGTAACTATGGCCACGGTCTTATATTTTGGTTTTTCTGTATTATTTTCAAGGGGAGTATGGCAAATCTCTGGCACACCGTTGGATATGCACGATCCTCGTCTTCTGGCAATTGCTGAGGCTGAGCGTCAGTTCTTTGACGCTGACTATGATGATTATAACAACGCTAACAGCAGTGGCGCTGCCTTTTGCCGTTCAGCTGCTCTAATCGTAAGTTTTTGCTATTGTTGTTATCTTGGAGTCAGTTCTGTATCTTGATTGAGATCCAAGAAGAGAAATGGAATTATATCACATAGCATATGAGATTAAAACTTCTTGTTTTATCCTTCTTTGGGAAGTTATAGGTGTATTTTCCAACTAGAGTATTGCTTCAATGCTTTCCACTTTTCCTTGCATTGTTTTTTTAGTTACTTATTTCCTATCAGGAAATTAGGAGGATTCATAAAAGAAAATTTTCTCAAAAGATATAATGTTTTTAGGTCATGCAAGCAGCTTTAAGCAGCCCAGTGTAAGAATTAAGGGTTAGAGGTGCCCAAATTGGTCCAAACCGGCTTGCTTAAGTTTAGTAGGGCCGGGCTTGGGGTGAAGAGGCCCAACCAATTTTGACACGATCCCAAACTGACATATTTTGTCTTTGGTCTACCCATGCTTATGTTGTGCTGTTTTCTGAAGGCTTCACTTTATCTCTGTAAAAGTGCTGCATTTCTTCTACAAAAACAGCTGTTATGCTCATTACACATACTATTCTAGAATTGGCCTGCATTTGACATTTGAATATTGTAGCAGTAGTAGTTTCTATAAAATATTCTGAATAATATTTCCACAAGACAACACCACATTCAGTTAAATATATTAAGAGTAATATTTCATTTGGCAGTTAATGGCTCTCCTGCTGCTGAGACATGCACTGTCCATCACCGACGACGGTGATGGAGACGGCGAAGATGATGCTTCGACATTCTTATCTGTAAGTTGTCATATATCACACAACAAAAAATCCTAACCCATGAAACCAGTTCCATTGCAAGATTTTCTAACTATTCACACACACACAGCTATTCTTGCTTCGTGCCGTCGGCTTTCTTCTCCCTTGCTACATCATGATCTGGGCCATCAGTATCTTGCAGCGCAGGAGGCAAAGACAGGTAAACACTTCACTGCCCTCCAGGGATTACTTTCCTTAATTCTTTTAATTACTTTTCTTAATTTTAGTTAAAAAATTAAGATTGTTTTTACTAATTCAGCAACATAAAAATTGATTTGAAGTGTAGAAATTAAAATGTACATATTTCAACACAAATGGTTCGGGAAAATTGGACGTATTCTTTCTAAAAAGTGTGAAAAATTAAAAAATAAAAAACATCTTCAGGCCCACCTCGTCAGTGGTCCTGGGCCATATCGGGCCCAGATCTTTTGTAATTGACCCGGTGCAGCCCGGCCCACCTTGCTACTGGTCCCATACTATGTTGGGCCTCATTCTTGGTGGGCCTACTCGGGCACGGCAATTTGACAACCATCATTTAATAACATCTTGAAATGATGGCAGGAGGCTGCTGCGCTGGCGGCGACACAGTTTGCAATCGTCGTTCAATCGGCCCAAAATCGAGGGCTCCTCGTGGCAGCTGCACCAGCAGTGACCCCCCTGTCGACTCCAC
>AYJT01049750.1:0-10943 GCA_001278415.1 Ocimum tenuiflorum
TTCATGTGTTGATGATTTATGCCTGTTATGTTTGCCTTACTTCTACCAAGTTCTGACTTGAGCAAACATTTTGCAGATGGCATTCAGATATTTTGCAGTCAGGCGAGAGCTGCCGACCCGAGCTACACCCGCACAGAGGGTGAGGGCTTTCGCAGATACCAGTGGCCACACAGGTACTGTTTGACTCAGTTCATAGGCAATTTTGTGATGTTGTGGCTTTAGGCCCATGTCCACGGGGTCACTGTACCACCCAGTATTTTATTTCCATTAATTATTATTGTTATAATAATGACCGATTCATAACGAGAGATTAATTAGTCTGAGATTAGAGATTTTATTGCACATATTATGATTTAAAATGATAGATTATGATGAGAGGATTACAAAAGAGTTTCAGAATTGTATTCAGACATTTGTAGCAAAAGATATCGCAGTTATAAGTTTTACTGGGAAAACTGCCGATTTTGATGATGTCATAACCCTAAATTGTCGAGCATAACTTGAGATGTCGAGAGATGGTGATTTAATCGATTAATAACTTATTTTTGTTATGTTTCTTCAATTAGAATTAAAATTAGAAAATGGATATGTCGCGTATTGGGTCGAAGATAGTAAAGCAGCTCGCTCGTGTCATCAGTTTCGTCCCCACACCCACCCTCTCTCCAATAAATAAACCCTCACCCCTCTTCATTCCTCACCCTCCAAAATTGTAGCGAAGCTCTCGAAAAATACAAACTCAACCATTACTTAGAAAATTCTCGAGTCTTAAGAGTTGAGCACACTAAATCAAGGGGGAAGATCGATGTGAGTACTAGCCATCATATCAAATAGTATTGTAGCAATTCCAAGGTAAAAACCCTTGCTCAACGATTTCCTCCTTTCTTGAGAAACATGATCAATCCTTGTTAGAAATCTTGTTATCGTGCTTATTATGTAAACCAACTTCATTTCCAAGCATTGTATTCCATTATATCATGATTTGAGCCATCAATCCCAAAACACAAGTTTTTCATACCTTTGATTTGATGACTTAGGATGATTTCAAGTTGATTATGACCACCTAAGACCCTTAGTTTGAATATTTGGATCCCGTTGATGCCTTCATTGTGAGATTCGGACCAGAAATACAAAAATCACAAAAATTCCCAAAAGTTCTCTAGGCTGATCGATCTAAAGGCTGATCAAGTTGATCAATGTATGATCGACCCGATTAACCCCAAATCTTGATTGCCCAATCCACCCTCTGATCAACACTCACAATTCAAACATGATCGACCCTTGATCGACTCAATCAGAACACCTTAATCCCCTCGATCCGAACCACGATCAATCCTATATCTTTTATCCTCGATCGACCTGATGAACTTCCTGATTGATTCGATCACGCTCTAAAACCTTGAATCCTCGATCATCCACCTTCATCCATTCTTAATCCAAATTGACACCCAATCGGATCCCGATCGACCTAATCAGAAATCTGTCTTTATTTAAATTATATCGAACACCTTTCGATAAACCAATTCTTGTTTCCCTATACATTACCTATTCAAAACCTTACCAACAATAACCAATGATCCCATAACCCTGAAGAATCTCCACTTGTACTTCGCTTAGCCATTTTCCTGACAAATCAAGTGTTTCTTTCCTCTTTTCATTGATATCTTGTTTAACCTTACTTCACAACCGAATAGCTTGCTTTGGGAGAGTGTATGAAACTCTGATTGAAACCCTGATATGAGAAGTTCTTTTGAACCCATTGATATTTCGAGTATCCAACCGTGTCTCCGCTCTGACCCAGCGACTAAAAGCATTGCATAAATAATCCGTAACTTATGAGATACACTACGTATAATTAGAACACCGTTAGTAGTAACTCGATAACGTACTCACGTCCATGATTTCGTGAAGGTGCTTGTCTCATTGAGGGAGCTGTTGAGCATATTCCACTTGCGTACCATTGAGCCTAGCGGGGACATGAGGTGGGCTTCCTTATATACATAAAACAATACAACTTGCTTTTACTTGAAAAAATCTCTCAACTATGCTTTGTTTGCGAACTCGACTTGTGAGCACTTAACTATTTTGTATGATATGAACATATTCCCGTCTGTGCGTTTGAACCGAAGAAATCGGTAGGGTGAGACCAACGGGCATTGGTAATTTTTTTACGATTCGGGTCTTGTGTTCTGATGAGTGCACTGTGGGTGGCGTTACGTTGGAGATTTGACACTAGAATAATTGAAGCACTGTGACTGTGTGAGGAGGCCTCCTCCAAAGATCACTTTGAGTTATGCAAAGTGGGTGATCTGATGAATGATATTGTGATGAACTTATTGATGTATTAAATGCTGAACTAAACAAAATATTTTGATGAACACGAGAGGATTTCAGAACATAAAACCTCATGGGATTCCATGCGCTTGTGCCGACTTATCATATATAAAGTATGTTTTGGCGACGTTTCCATTGAGTGCTTTGTACTCACGCCCTGCATATCTTTCTAAATATGCAGGTTGGACATCATGAGGAGGGGAAGATGTTGAGTTTAGGAAATTATTTTAAGATGATTATTTCCCTGGAGAGTACATCGTCATATGTATTTTTCAACTATGCTTCATGTTTCTAATCAATTGATTCAATGTTTGTAATTGAATGCATTCTAATTATGTTGGTTCTGTAATCTAACTTATTCACTTCTGTAATTGACTACAAGTACATTTGTTCTCTATAGAATCGTATCTTTTCAACCTTTCATTGACTCTATACATCAATGATTAATGATCAATTACTTAATCTTTTTTAATGATATGATTATCCCTCGACCCCATAATAGCATTCCGGCCAGGGAGGTCGGGGTGTTATAGAGTGGTACCAGTGCGGGTTAACTTTCATAGACCTGACTCCTTCCTTCAAAAGGGACTAGTAGTTGTTTTGTTAGTACCCACTCAGAACCAACTAGAACTTGAAATTCTCTAGAGAAAGGACTTAGGATTACTCAATTCCCGACTCATGGTCTCAACCCAGCGAGCAAAGAAAATGAAAGCTGGAATTGACAACCTTGAAATGTGATGGTCATGATGTGATAGTGAGTGCATAGCTATGCAGACATGTGTTTGAAATTATGAAATGCACGTGCTGATTGAATGATTTAGAATCTTCTATGAGCATGATTATTATTGAGCACGATTATGTGGATGAAAGCATGCGACGTATGTAATTTTGATGCTTTATTTGCAACATTTTGAAAAATGTAGATGATTAGGAAGAATGCTCTTTGAACGATCGGACTAGTTTGATACAAAAGCCATGAGATGCATCGTGACTATGGAACCGACAACTCACACAATTTTAGAAGAGAATACCAAATTACAACAACTACTGGATGGTTTAAGAAGACGATCGCAATGTGACCGCGAGTGGAACCCCTCTTCGACGTGGCATAGATGTGTATACATATATATCTATATTCGTGTGTGAGTGCGTCGATACTACGAAACATCAATCTAAGATAATATCTGAGTACGTGTACGTTTATATATATATATATAAATATATATATATGTGTGTTGAAATAGAGTAAATATGTTATCTAGACCCCAACAATTACCATAGAATGTTATTAAGAATAGAAAGTATCGTGCATTATAGTTGAGATGAACTATATAAGGAGGATTTAGTCACCCCGAGTTAGATTTTGGGGAGGATCGAACGCAGGTTCTGGATAGAGAACCTAGAATAGGACTCAATTTATACCAGAGATTATGTTTATGTCTTGATGCTCTTGTTTGCTTTCTTGTTTATTATATTTCGCTGCTCTGAACTGGTCGCTGATGTTAGAAAATTGTCTTGCAAATGGCAAGGAATGTCCAGAATGCGAGACAGAGATTGACAGCGACGGCAACACCCAGACATAGGGTGAGAGCCTTTCGCACCTGCAGGTGGTGTAATGGTCACGACTTTGTAGAGTTTCTGAGCTGCTATTTTCTGCACTGGATAGAGGCTCATGTCAGCTTTAAGCTACTGATTAAAGAAAGAGGCCAAATTCCATAACCTGCATCACGGTAAGTTGTCTATATCGGCTTATGACCATCTGTTCTGTGCACTGTCAAGGCGCGCTTTGAGTTATGTGGATATTGATGAGAAGAAGGCTACGCATTTCCGTGATGGACTGAAGCCTGAGATATGTGCTCCTTTGGCTAGCCTTGGAAAGTTGACATACAAGGAAACTCTTAACTGAGCCATGGAAGTGGAAGCCTCTTTGCCCGAGGAAAAAGGACCCGTTGTACCCACTCAAGTTAACCAAAGTCAGGAAAATAAGAGGAAATGGGAGGAACGCTCCTGCAATCAGAATTGGAACTACAGTGGTTCATGGAAGGTTTGGCAAGGAAACCAATACCATCAACCATCACTTATGCTACCCTCGAACCGTAATACCCAACACTTTGAAGGTTTTTGAACTGACCAGAATTCTGGATGGAATCAGAGGACCAAGAATGTGAACGTTCCGATGTGGAAGGACCCACAGGGGAGAATGCCCATCTATTGGTATCAGATGTTTTAAGTGTGGTCACACAAGGCATTTTTCTAGACAGTGTCGCCAAGGAGGGTAAGGGGCAATGCTAGGGCAGAATGGACAAGGGCAACAATTGAGGACTATGCAAGCCCAGCAGCAACCAAGAAACATCCAGCCGCTCCAGCAACATCCACCGTAGGGACCCAGAGGAATGTAAGAGCCCCATAGCACCGTCAAGGCAGGGCGTATGGGTTGAACTAGGAGCCGGAGATTGGGGAACCACAACAGCAGAACGCCGAACAGGGGAATTTTGTAGGTATGGGTTCGATCTCCGACATTTCTTTTATCGTATTATTCGACACTATTGCATCGCATTCTTTTTTTCTCCGAAGCATGTGTAGAGAACCTAGGGTTGAATCCTATAGAAACCTCACAAAATTTAAGAGTAGCTATGCCATCTGGATATAGCATGGACTCCAGTCTTGCATGTTCGAATGTAGAAATGGACCTAGGATCTCTAAGCTTTGTGGCCAAAGAATTGTATCTGTTGATGATGTGGGATGTTGACGTAATCTTGGGAATGAATTGGCTAACTGAGATCTCTGCCATTATCAACAGTAAACATAGAAAGATAGTGTTCCGCAGACCCGACGAAATCTCAGTAAGTTTTCATGGGATTCAAAGAGGGAGAAAGATTCCGTTGATACCAGCATTGTAGGCTAGAAGGCTATTAGAACCTAAAAGGGGTCAAGCATACGTGGTGTACTTGAACAAGGAAGAAATAGGAGAGACGCCGATAGAGAAGGTGAAGGTAGTAAGAGACTTTGGTGACGTATTTCCCAAGGAATTACCTGGTTTACCTGGCCAGGCAGTTAGAGTTTGCTATAGATTTGGAACCTGGAGCAGCCCCCAGTGTCCAAAGCACCTTACTTAAATGGCACCCAAGGAACTTGAGGGACTCAAGATGCAGTTGCAAGAACTGTTAGAGTTAGGTTTCATCCGACTAAGCGTGTCGCCTTGGGGAGCGCCTATGCTGTTTGTGAAGAAGAACGACAGCACCATGCGAATGTGTATAGACTATAGAGAGTTGAATAAGGTTACCTTGAAGAACAAATACCTACTTCCAAGGATAGATGACCATTTCGACATGCTGAAAGGTGCAAGTGTATTCTCAAAGATAGACTTGAGGTCAAGGTACCATCAAGTTAAGATCAAGAATAAGGATATACCTAAGACTGCTTTCAGGACAAGATACGGACAATATGAGTTTGTGGTGATGTTGTTTGGATTCACAAATGCACCTGCAGTGTTCATAGATCTAATAAACAGGGTATTCCAACCTTATTTAGATCGTTTCATCCTAATATTCATAGATGATATACTCATTTATATGAAAGGGAAAAAGGAACATGAGGACCATATGCTAATAGTCCTTGAGACGTTAAGGAAGGAAAGGTTGTTCGCCAAATTCAACAAGTGTGAATTCTGGCTGAAAGAAGTGATGTTCTTAGGACATATGGTGTTGATTGAAGGAATCAAGGTTGATCCCCCAAAGGTAGAAGCGGTTAAAGAGTGTAAAACCCTGACAAATCCTAATGAGATTAGAAGCTTCTTAGGAGTAGCAGGCTACTATCGACAATTTATAGAAGGATTTTCAAATATAGCTAAGTTGATGACTCAGTTGTTAAGGAAAGAGGTAAAGTTTAGATAGACGGAAGCTTGTGAGAACAGTTTTCAAGAACTGAAAAGGAGATTGACCACAGCCCCTGTTTTAGCAGTACCTGAATCCGAGAAGGATTATAAGGTATGTACTTATGCTTCAAAAAATTGGTTAGGATGTGTCCTTATGCAAGATGGAAGAGTCATAGCTTATGCGTCAAGGCAACTGAGGCCACATGAAGTAAAATATCTGACTCATGACCTAGAACTCGCATCCATAATTCATGCCTTAAAGATTTAGAGGCACTATCTCTATGGAGTTTGATGGTCAATTTTCACAGATCATGAGAGTCTTAAATATTTTTTCGAGTAGAAGGATCTGAATATGACACAGAGAAGGTGGTTAGAGTTGGTTAAGGATTATGACCTGTCTATAAATTACCACCTAGGAAAAGCTAACACTGTTTCAGATGCTCTAAGCCACAAGACTGATTCAAGGATGTATACCCTTCTAACTCATGAAGAGAAGTTGATAAGGGAATTTGAAAAGTTAGGAATAGAAATGGTAAGACCCTTCTAACCAGCAGCGAGCTCACTCGCTGCTTTGGTAGCTTGCCTAGATTTAAGGGCAATAATTATATAAGCCCAGAGGAAGGACGAGGAAATGGAAAGGATAAGACTAAGGAATAGATCTCATCAAGTTGAGAAGTACTGTGAGGTAGTAGATAACGCGATACTCTTTGAAGGACAGATTTGCGTACCGAATGATGGGGTATTGGGAGAGGAGATTCTGGTAGAGGCCCATGAAACCCCGTACAGAGCTCATTCAGGGATTACCAAGATGTACCAAGACCTAAAGGAAACATTTTGGTGGGATGGAATGAAAAAGGATGTGGCATCATTTGTGAAATGATGTCTTGCTTGTCAGCAAGTCAAAGCCTTGCATCAACATCCGTATGGGGAGCTACAACCATTGGAAATCCCAGAGTGGAAATGGGATCATATAACCATGGACTTTGTGACTAGTCTGCCGAAGTCACCAAAAGGAAACACCGCCATATGGGACCGTTTGACTAAGAGTGCACATTTCTTGCCTATTAAGGTCACATATCGGTCAGATAAACTGGAAGAGTTATATATTAGAGAGATTGTGCGACTTCATGAGGTACTGATTTCCATCATGTCTGATCGAGATGCCAAGTTCACATTGAGATTTTGTAAGAGCATACAGGAGGAACTAGGTACTTGTTTGACCTTCAGCACCGCCTTTCGCGCTCAAACAGATGGACAATCTGAAAGAACCATTCAAATCCTAGAGGATATGCTTAGGACAGTGGTACTAGACCAAGGAGATAAGTGGGAAGGGATTCTACCATTAATCAAATTTGCATACAATAACAGTCATCAGTCGATTATTGGAATGGCGCCTTATGAGGCTATGTATAGAAGGAAATATCGATCTCCACTCTATTGGGATGAAATGGGAGAGAGGAAAGTGCTTGGTCCTGATGCCATAGCTGAGATAATAGAAAGAGTTAGAAATATTCATGATCGCATTAATGAAGCTCAGGATAGGCAGAAGTCTTATGCAGACACAAGAAGGGCTGAGTTGAACTTTGAGGTTGGAAATAATGTATTCCTCAAGGTATCGCCTTCCATGGGAATCATTAGGTTTGGTGTGCGGGGAAAACTAAAACAACGATTCATTGGACCTTATGAGATACTAGAGTGAGTAGGAGCGGCCGCCTACCGATTAGCATCGCCGCCAAGCCTCAAAAATGTCAACAACGTTTTTCATGTGTCCCAGTTAAGGAAGTATGAAAATGATGACAAGCACGTGATATGGCAAGAGGAAGTAACCCTTACTCCGAAATTACAATATGTAGAGAAACTTGAAGCAGTTCTAGAGTGAAAGATCCAACAGTTAAGGAACAAGGAAATACCCATAGTAAAAATTTTGTGGAGACACCATGGGACTAAAGAAGCCACGTGGGAATTAGAGACCAAGATGCAAGAGAAGTACCCAGAATTGTTTCATTCAGCCTAGCAAAGATCGAGGACGAAATTTTTGTAAGGTGGGTAAAATGTGACACCCCATATTTTATTTTCATTAATTATAATTGTTACAATAATAACCGGTCCACAATGAGTGATTAATTACTCTGATATTAACGAGCTTTTATTGCACATATTATGGTTGAAAATGATAGATTATGATGAGAGGATTACAGAAGTCATTCCGAAATTGTATTCGGACATCTGTAGCAAAAGATATCGAAGTTATCAGTTTTACCGGGAAAACTGTTGGTGTTGATGATGTTATAACCCTAAATTATCGAAGATGACTAGAGATATCAAGAGATGGTGATTTAATCAATTAATAACTTATATTTTTTATATTAGGTCGATTAGAATTAAAATTAGAAAATCGAAACGTCGCGTATTGGGAAGCAGCTCGCTCGTGTCATCAGATTTGTCCTCAGCCCCACCCTCTCTCCTATAAAAGACCCTCACCCCTCTTTGTTCCACACCCTCCAAAATCGTAGCGAAGCTCTCGAAAAATCGAAACTCAACCATTACTTAGAAAAATTTCTGGAGTTTAAAGAGTTGAGCACACCAAATCAAAGAGAGATCGAAGGGAGTGCTAGTCATCATCTCAAATAAGATTGTAGCAATTCCAAGGTAAAAACACATCTCAGTGATTTCCTCGTTTCTTGAGAAACATGATCAATTCTTGTTAGAAATCATGTTATCATGATTATTATGTATACCAACTTCATTTCGAAGCATTGTATTCCATTACATCATGATTTGAGCCATCAATCCCAAAACCCAAGTTTTTCATACCCTTCATTTTATACCTTAGGATATTTTAAGTTTATTATGACCACCTAGGACCCTTAGTTTGAAAATTTGGAACCCATTGATGCCTTCATTGCCAGATTCAGACCAGAAACACGAAAATCACAAAAATTCTCAAGAGTTTTCTGGGCACACGATCGACTCGATCAGAGCTCGATCGACTCAATTGGCTTTCAAGATCGAGCCGATCAATCCTCGATTGACCTGATCCATCAAGAACATCAAGAACAAGCCTAGAAACTTGAAGATCGACTCGATCGATCAAGAACACTTAAATTTATCCAGAAAAGCTTTTTCCCTCGATCCAAAGGCTGATCGACCCTAACGATCTAGTCGATCAATGTATGATCGACCCGATTAATCCCAAATCTTGATCATCCAATCCACCCTTTAATTGACACTCAAAAATTAAACATGATCAACCCGATCGATCCTTGACCCACTCAATCATAACACCTTGATCCCCTCAATCCAAACATCGGTCAATCCAATATCTATTATCCCCGATTAACTCAATCAACTTCCTGATCAACTCGATCCTGTTCTTAAATCTTGAATCCCTCGATCATCCACCTCAATCCATCTGTAATCCAAGTTGACACCCGATCGACCCGATTGGATCCCGATCGACCCAATCAGAAATCTATCTTCATTTGAATTATATCGTACACCCTTCGATAACCCAGTTCTTGTTTCATACACTATTCAATCTAGTACTTTTACTTATTCAAAACGTTACCAAAAACAGCCAATGATACCATAACCCTAAAGAATCACCACTTGTACTTCGCTTAGTCATTTTCCCAACAAATCAAACGTTTCTTTCCTCTTTTCATCGACATCTTGTTTAACTTTACTTCACAACCGAATAACTGCATTGGGAGAGTGTATGAAACTCTGACTCAAACCCCGATATGAGAAGTTCTTTTGAACCTATTGATATTCCGAGTATCCAACCATGTCTCCCCTATGACCCAGCGACTAAAACCATTGCATAAATAATCCGTAACTTATGAGATATGCTACGTATAATTAGAACATCGTTAGTAGTAACTCGATACCGTACACACGTTCGTGATTTCGTGAAGGTGCTCGTCTCAACAAGGGAGCTATTGAGCAAATTCCATTTGCGTACCATTGAGCCTAGCGAGACATGAGGTGGGCTTTCTTATATATATAAAACAACAAAACTTTTACTTGCGAAAATCTCTGAACTATGCTTTGTTTGAGGACTCGAATTGTGAGCACTTAAGTGTTTTGCATGATATGAACATACTCCCTCTTCGCACCTGAACTAAGGAAATCGGTAGGGTGAGACCAATGGGCATTGGTGATTTATTTACGATTCGAGTCTTGTCTTATGATGAGTAGGCAAGATTAGTGCACCGCAGATGGCGTTATGTTGGGGATTTGACCCTAGCATAATTGGAGCACCTGCTCGACTGGTCTGATGCTGAGAGCACCACCACTGAGAGATATGCAGCAGAGGGGACTAGAAGATGGTCTGTCTGAGTGACAACCCTAGTCTAGGCCTATGTTTTCTGATTTTAATTCGAATGTTTTGTAGAGGGATGGACCCTGTTGGCTAGAAGCTCTGTTCTGTTGTTTCTGAATTGTTGTAAAGTCCTCGTGTATGTGTTGATGGTTTAAATGCCATTATAAATGAGATTGAGATGCATGACACCCATTGATAGACATATGATTGTTTATGACTAAGCATTGATGGTATCGATTTTCAGAATGCCTGGACGTAGAAGGAACAGGCGGGTTGGATGAGAAGGCTGAAATGGCAGCTGCAATGGAGGACGGGGACCAAGAGATGACAGAGACCAGAGCAATAACGGGCCTGAGCTAGAGTTCAAATCAACATCGGAGTCTGCACCACCACCACCCCCACATGCGAGAAGAA
>AYJT01049753.1:0-10546 GCA_001278415.1 Ocimum tenuiflorum
ACATCTAATCTACTATAGTTGGTTAGAACTTGAATAACTCTTAGGCTCTTATGTCATGATGTTCGATTATTATTGTACATTGAAATGTATGAGTTTACTTGAAGCGTTGGGGTATGTGTTTAGATTAAATTGGAATAAGGAGTTTGATTTTATTTGATTCAAAGAAGGAGTAATTCGATCAAATTTAGGAGTTCACTTCGATCAAATTGGGGCATGGAAACTTTGGTCAAATTGGAATTCAAGAATTCAATACAGGTCCAAAATGTGGATACCAATAGGGTCAAATTGAGGCCCCAATACATTTGAATTGGGGCTAGGGTTTCGATCTGAATTCGATTTAATTAGAGTTAGGAATTCGGTCAAACTTCAATTCGATCAAATTGGAGGTTGAATTCGGTCGAACTGGACAGAAAAAGCCGCGCGTGAAATTCATATCGAGAGATTAAACGTCGCATGTCCCGGGGATCCAATTTAGTCAAATTGGGCAAGCCAATTCGATCGAATTGTACTCTTGGGTCCAAAAACTTGACGACGGCCATGACGATTTTCGAAGTTCTAGGCCACGTTTCAAGACTTTCCTAGTTCCAAAAATCATACAAAGGGTCTTGGGTGGTTCAAACAATGTCTGAGTTCACGAATAACATATTTTTTCCAATGAAAATTTAGATTCAACCAAGATACAAAAGATTGAAGGTCAAGAACATTGTATGCAAGGATGTTCATGCTTTTCAAGTTCAACAATGGTACCGTGTTTTCAATATCCATGAAATATAACTAGGATTGTGTGTCAAATAACCAAGAACAAGAATATCAACAAACATTTCATGGTTTAGCATAGGGTTCCATCATTTTCAAGGAAGAACACAACATATCATATCAGGCGAGAGAATGTGCTCTTGAGGTTGCCTTAGTTGATTTAATAGAAGAGATTAAGATAAGGGTGGCGGTAACTTTGGCTCCAACAAGGTTTACTCCCTTTCTCCCAAATTCGAGGTTGAATAAGAGAGTTTCTTTAGAGTATATTTGGAGTGGCCTCAACTCATGAGTGAAATGAAGAATGTGAGGATAGCTTTATCTAAATCACTAGTGGGGGAAGAAGGGTTAGGATTAGGGCTTGAGCAAAGGACTTTAGGTTATAACTCATACTATGGCATAAATTCATGTCATGACATAAGTCATGTAGCATTAGTTACATGTTTTATCATCTGAGCTCGAGGCCTTCGAATAATAGCCTCTAATTACTATAAATTTTCCCGCCACTTGGAATATTTGGTTTAATAACCTAAATAAAATAAAATATAGGGTGTTATAGGCTTATCTTATTAGGTTTATTTAATAGTACAAGTTGTGTTTGTGGTTGAGTTGCTTCTTGTTGAAGGTTTGACTTGAATCGAGCTCATTGACCTTCGGTTGTTCATATTTGATAGGTAAGAATAGGTTTCAGACTTTGAACATGTGACACGAGGTCTTAAGTTGAGAAATCAGAGTAAAATAGGGTCATTCGGTCGAATGGGAAGGGTTTGGATAATGGACACATGTTAGAAAAATGTAGATCAAAGGCAAGGACCCCATTCGGTTGAATGGGTCACCCAATTCGATCCAATGGGTGTTTCGAAGAGTTCATTCGATCGAAATCATCTAAAGGGTCCAAGTGCTTGATAGCTAGCAGGGCATTTGATCGAATGGGGTACCTATTCACTCAAATAACCCAGGTGGAAGGTCGTACGTGTGCAAAATGAGACCTTTCAGTTGAAATTCGGGGTCGAATGGGGGTCATTCGATTGAATGACGGGGCCATTCGATCGAATGATAGGCTCTGCCTCACGTACGAGAACGGTGAAAATGGCGGATTTTCGATGTTTGGCTTATTCCAAAGGCTATTCCTAGTTCCCAAAAGCAAAAATAAGTGGCCAAGGGTATCATTCAAGGTCTAGGTTTGAATTATAACAAGAGTTTTCCATGGAAAACAAGCATCAAAGTTCAACATGCATCATGTGAGGGTGTTCATGTTCTCATGCTTCAAGAAAATGTCAAGGCTCATAATTCACGAAAATAACACAAAGGTTTGGACATCACACCAAGAACAAACATTTCAACACATATTTCATAGTTTACCGGGGATTCATCCACATACTTCAAGAAGAACTCAACTATTGAAAGCAAAGGTGAGCCTTGGATATTTACCTCAACTTCTCACAAGATGAAACAATGTGTGGTTCGATTGATTCCCAAGGTTCTCCTTTCCCCTTCCTTGAATAATCTCCAAGTTGAATGCAAGAATAAGAGTTTGGTGATTGAGAGAAATGAGAGAAAGTTTTGTGTTCTTGAAAGGGGTCTCAACACATGAGGGGTGAAATGAAGAATGAGGGAGGCTCACCCAATATCTCTATTTATACTTGGGGGAGAAAGGGGTTAGAGTTTGTGACTTAGGCTTATTTCTCCTACTTCATTGTTGAGATGTAAGAGTAGAATCTAATTTCATTGATCAGAAAAAATCAGTTACAACATATGAGTGCATGCTTATTTATATAGGCACTATGCATTCATGTGATATCCACGTGAAATCAGATGAAGATGACTCAATCCGTATGACATGGCAACACACTATTGGTAATTACAAAATGATAGAACAATTAGCCTAACAGAAAATATCCGCATCATGTTGATCACTTATCAGCACCATCTTCCTCATTCTGGATTAGCACCGCATGATAATCCTTCATTTCATTATCAACATTCTCTACACCCCCCGGCCCCCGCAAGATGGATTGGTGGAGATCTACCGATCCAATCTTGGAGTGAAGAAACCTGAAATGAAGACCAGTAAGAGCTTTGGTAAAAAAATCGGAGAGCTGCAGCTCTGAGCGAACAAACATCGGGAAAAAAAACCCTATCTTGAACTCATTCCGAACAAGGTGACAATTGATATCGAGGTGTTTCGTACGTTCATGAAACATTGGGTTCTTTGTAATGTGCAAAGCAGCCTGATTGTCAAAAAAAAGTGAAATAGGTGTGGGAACACAAATGTCAAACTCACTAAGCAAATGCGCCAGCTAAATTAATTCACGAGTGGTGGAACTAAGAGCCCGGTACTCGGCCTTTGCACTCGAAGTCGTTACTGTTGTCTGTTTCTCACACCGCCAAGAAATAAGAGATGAGCCCAGAAAAATACAAAATCCCATCAAAGAACGACGAGTATCCATGCACGAACCCCAATCCGCATCACAATAAGCAAGAAGTTGGACAGAATCAGTAGCAGCAAAAAATAACCCCATCGAAGGACAGCCCTTCAAATACTTGACCACATGTAATGCAGCAGACCAATGAGCGGTAGTTGGATTCCCAACAAATTGGCTAAGCTGTTAAACGGCATAAGAAATATTTGGACGGCTCAAGTTGAGATATAACAATCGACCAACAAGCCGATGATAACGATTAGGATCTGACAAGAGAGAACCAACATCAGTAGAGAGTTGAATGCCACTTGGAAATGGTGTAGAAATAGACTTGCAACCAGAGAGGCCATCAGACAAAATATCAAGGGTAATATTTTCTTTCACATAGATAAGTACCCTCAGTACCTCTAGCAATCTCCAAACCGAGGAAAAACCGTGTAGGACCCAAGTCCTTAATAGAGAACTCCCTATCCAGATATGCTTTAAGAGAGGAAATAACATCATCAGATAGACCCGTAACTAGAACATCATCAACATAGATCAAGACAGCAAGAAAATCAATACCTTTCCCTTTTAGGAACAAGCAAGGATCAAAAGAGGACTGATTAAACCCAAAAGCTACCAGACTCCATGTAAATTCTTTGTTCCACTCACGCGATGCCTGTTTTAAGCCATACAAACTGCGAATTAGATGGTAAACTTGTCCTTTGGTGGCTTTACGATAGCCTTCAGGAAGGCGCATATAGATCTCCTCAGTTAAAAAACCATGAAGGAAAACATTGTTAATATCGAGCTGCTTCAAATTCCAGTTATGAGAGGTTGCAAGAGCAATAAAGACATGAACACTTACTAACTTAGTCACTAGAGAAAAAACTTCATTGTAATCGATCTCAAACTCTTGTTTATACCCCTTCACAACTAAGCAGGCTTTAAAGTGTTCAACGGAACCATCAGCCTTCAATTTTACCTTGTATACCCACTTCGAACCAATGGCATGTTTCCCGGGAGGTAAATCAGTCAACTCCCAAGTGTGGTTTGCCTCCAAAGCATGGAGTTCCTTATTCATGGCATTCACCCACTCAACATATTGACTGGCTTCATGATAGAAAGAGGGCTCCTGTAGATTGGTCACATTGATAAGGAAGGTATGAGAAGAGGGAGTAAATAAAGAAGAGGTAATGTAAGGGAAAGTAGGTGGTGTAAGTACAACAACATCCTCGTGCAGCCAATCATGTTGCAGAAAGAAATAATCCTTACCCACCTGGAATAATGAGCATGAAAACGATATCTGTAAATCAAGAAGTGGACCAAGCTTCTAATTGCGCCCAACCTAATCAAAATAAGTCATACGAGCCAAATTTTTTAAAATATAAACGTATAAAAATGAATCTACATTAGATCTTTGCAATTTCAAAACTGGGGTGACCTACCTAATTAGGAAAGTATTTAACAATAATTTCATATGAGTTTTAATATAAGCAGTAGAGTAATCCTAAATATAATGGTGAACAAATTCAACTAATCAAAAATATGTATTCAAGTTTAATTTTAAAGAATCACATCTATATACTGACCAACTAGTCTAATATCAAAACTTGAGAAAAAGTAATAACTTTTTTTTTTCTTTTAAAACCCTAAAATATCAAAATTGTTAGAGGAAGGACATAAGAATGCAGAATCTTATTTTTTTAAAAGAACCGGAGAACTTGACAAATAATGCCCGGAACTTTGAATATGAACAAGGGAGAGCAATCCATAGAGCTTCTTAAATCGTGAGATTGCATATTTTCTTTGAAATCTTTTGGAGAATAATTGGAGTCTATGAGTTGTAACAAGAAGATAGTGGGTTGAAAATGGTTTTATTCATAAAATAAAAGGGGAATAAAAATATATATATTTATCAACTTGGACTCCAGATTTTTAGGAAATTTGGTTGGATCACAATTTTTAAGAGTAATAAGATAAACTTTGTAAATAAAATATGGATATATTTATTTCAACAATGATTTTGGAAAAATAGTAAATGCATTAATATTTTATTCAAATATATCTCAATTTCGATAGTAGTACAAAGAACTGGAGACGTAGGGTGTAAGGTTAATAGAATTTTGTTATTGTAAAATTCGACTTAATATGGCCAAAATTAAATAATTGGTTTCATCAAAATAAAGTAATCACAATCTTAGAAGAAATATCATATCATTACATACAAAGAGCCACGCTCTTTTTAGTTTAATTGTGTAAATATAATGTTTCTTACAGTAGAATCTCATATTGAACTAACATGATAGTTCGTCGAAACTATCTAAATTTCCGTGAAGCTTGTAAATTATTTTTTAAGGCGCAATATTGGACTTCTTCAATCCAAATACCTACTATTTGAAAAATAAAATGTAAAACAATTATGATAAATTAAGTCATGAAAGGGTGGGTTGCTATAGTTGGGGATGCTTCATTCCTTTAATGTAAGAGGGGACCACTCCATTTAGTATAAGAATCACTCCAATTTGATGGGACAACTTAATTTAATTAAGAGATAGAAAGACAAATCTCAAATTTGATTTTGGTACTCCGATTTACAAAATTTAAAATTTATATTCTAAATTTGCCTCTAATTTTACATCAAAATTGAAATCTAACCAAAAATGATAAAGAAACAAAAACATTGCATCTTTGATGCAAAAACGAATTTGAGCCCCCAAGAAAGAATCCTGCAAACATACAATCTCAAAGCGCACATAAATAACCGAACATAAGTTATCTGATAGAGCCAAAATCTTAATCCGAGCTCTAATACCAATTGTAGGAATGCGGAAACTGGATTCAGATACGATTTTCCAAGATCGGATTTTAGATAACATAATTTATCATGCATCAATTATTGCCTAGACATGCATAAAAAAAAAATCATAAATCGCAGCACATAGGTGTTATAGAATATAACTGTGAATTCGACGCAAAGTTCATCAAGGTATTGTGTAGATGACTCCAAAATCGGTTACTGAGTTGTATCCCATCACATGATTTCGTGTAGTCTGGTGATGAAAGATCGCGAAATCTCCAACTTGAATTCAGGCAGTAGGAGTCGCCCACCTTTGTGCTCCCTAAGGTTTCTTGTGATTTTTCCGACACCTGAATAGTATTTTAATCACAAACCCAATTTACAGGAAACGTAAAGGGCTTCCTTACTGGGCATATGATTGTTTGGATTAAAAGGCTATTGGTCCAACCCAAAAACCAATTACAAGAAAATAAAGTGAGCCCATCAATAAATTATTTCTCCATATCTAGTCTATAGACATAAGTTAATTTATTGATATCAACTCATTTCACCAGAGAATCGATACTTAACTACCCCTTATCCTCCGATGGTGAGTCGGGGCTTGTATTAGATTTAACAAATCTCACATTTAGATATTCAAAATTCATTAATTAATTAAGCTCTGACAGCTCTAATTAACTAATTTTTTATTTAATTTACTTGAGTCACAGTTCATCCTTATTATCATACCTGAACTTAATCGACTTACAAGGTTTAGTATGATAAACCTTATGAACACCTCAAGGGAGTGTCGTCATCCTGAAACGGATGTGGTGGCTTAATACGAATTTACAGTTCATTATGTTTGACTTATTGCCACCCAAGATACAGAAACTATTGAGCTAATATATAGCTCTCACCCATAGTAAGTCAAAGTGACATACAAAACATATATATAACTTAAACTCTATTATGCAAGGTTTAGTTAAATTACCGAGATCTTGATTCTCTATTCAGGTCAGATAAGACAATACATCACACTGCAATCCAATCTATTTGTCGCATTTATCAGTATATCATATAGCCTAGATAAACTATTTCTCGAATATACTACAGCCTAAACCAATGACTCTGTAACACCCCATATTTTATTTCCGCTAATTAATTACTACAGTGACAATCAGCCCATTATGTGTGACTAATTAGTCAAAGATTAACAGGCTTAAATTGCTTATATGATGATTTAATATGATAGAATATGTTGAGAGGATTTTAGAAGTGGTTCTGGAATCTCAATCGAACATCTGTAGGGAAAGATATTGCGATTATAAGTTTTACCGGGAAATTGTCGGTGATGATGATGTCATAACCCTAATTAGTCGGGTGGGATCTGTGATATCAAAACATTGTAATTCATTGATTAATAAATTATGTCGTTATGTTAATTCGATCGAATTTAAAATCGGATAATCGGAATGTCGCGTAATGGGTCGGAGATGATAAAGCGGACTCGCACATGTCATCAATTTCGTCCCACTCCACACTCCCTTCCTATAAATAAATGGCCACCCCTCCCTCATTTCATCTTTTTCGAAACCCAGCGAAGCTCTCATGATTTCATTTCTCGAACCATACTTAGAAATTTTCACGAGCCGAACCCGTGTAATCCATCCAATCAAAGGGGAAGGCCGGATGGAGTGCTAGCCATCAACGCAAATCGGAATTGTAGCATTCAAGGTAAAACCCTAGCTGAACCTTTTTATCCTCATTCTTGAAGAACATGATTAATCTTTGTTAAAATCATGTTGTTATGCCTCATTTTCGTGTGCCAACATCATTTCTAAACATCTCATTCCATTACAATTTGATTCAGATCATTAATCCTAAAACCCTAGTTTTTCATACCCTTTATTTTGTGCCGTAAAATGATTGAATATTGTTGTAGACCACCTAATATCCTTAGTTTGAATATTTGGGACTTGTTGATGTCTCATTGCAAAATTTGGACCAAAAACACAAAAATCATGAAAATTTCCGAGAGTAATCTGGGCGCTCGATCAACCCGATCGGGGCTCCATCGACTCGATCAACCCTAAAGATTGAGTCGATCTAGGCCTGATCGACCCGATCTACAAGAACAGCTAGAACACGCCTAAAAATCTTGCAGATCGACTCGATCCCCCTTGAAGATCGACTCGATCGATCAAGAACATTGAACTTAACCATAAAAAGCCTTTCGACCCAATCTGAAGCCTGATCAACCCTACTGATTATCTCGATCAATACATGATCAAGCGAATCATCCTCAAACCTTGATCGTCCGATCTGAAAGTTGATCGACCATGATGATCGAATCGATCTACATATGATCAAGCCGATTGTCCTCACGCTTCGTAACCTCTAGCCTAATACTTCGTTCAGTTCAAACCTCATACTTCATAACCTCAAGCCTCAGGCCTCGTAATTTCGAACCTCATACTTCGTAACCTCAAGCCTTATGCTTGTAATTTCAAATCTCACACTTCGTAACCTCGAGCCTCATGCTTTGTAATTTCAAACCTCACACTTCGTAACCTCGAGCCTCATGCTTCATAATTTTGAACTTCATACTTCGTAACCTCGAACCTCATACTTCGAAGACTTTGAACCGTACACCTCATCACTTCAAACCGCACACCTCGTGACTTCGAACCGTACACTTCAATCACCTTGACTCGAACTTCGATCACCTCAACCCGAACTTCAACCTACCTGACCCGAACCTCGAGCATCTCGATCCGAACATCGATCCATTTCTCAACTAAATTAACAACTGATCGACCAGATCAGATTCTGCTCAACCCAAGCAAGAATTCATCTCCTTTGAATCCTTTCTAAACACCCTATTCAACTTTACTTCGCAACTTAACAACTGCTTGAGAAGAACATAAAGAACCTTGACTCGAACCTAATATGAAGAGTTCTCATGAACCCATTGATATTCAGAGTATCCAACCGTGTCTCCGCTCTAACCCAACGACTGAAAATAATACTTAAATAATTCAAAAGATTTTAAGATGCGTTATGAAAATTTAGTACCTCATTATCAGTGATTCGACATCGTACTCACGTCCTTGGAGGGAGCTATGGAGCCGAATTTACCTGTTTATCATCAAGCTAACTAGGACACGAGGTGGACTTTCTTATACATAAAAATCACTCAAATTGCCTTTGTTTGTAAAAATCTGTGAACTGTGCTTTGTTTTTGAACTCGAATTGTTGACACCAAATTATTTTGCATAATATGAACCTGTTCCCTCTATGCGCCTGAGCCGAACAACTCGGCAGGGTGAGACCAACGGGTGTTGGTGAATTATTTACAATTCGAATCTTGTCTTCCTATGAGTAGGCAAGATTAGTGCACTGTGGGTGACATTATGTTGGGGTTTTGACACTAGCATAATTGGAGCACATTATGAGAGGAGGCCACCTCCACATATCACTTTGAATCATGCAGAGTGGGTGATGTGATGAAAGGAAATTGTGATGAGCTCATTAATGAATTAAATGCTGAACACAAAAAAAGGTTTTGATGAATACGAGAGGATTTTAGAACAAGAAAACCTCGTGGGATTCCATGTGCTTGTTCTGACTATTCTTATATCATGTACGTTTTTTGGTGACATGTCCATTGAGTGCCTTTGTAGTGACGCGCTGCATATATTTTTGAATGTGCAGGTTGAGCGCCATGAGGAGAGGAAGATGTTGAGTTTACGGCTTTATTTTGAGATAATCATTGCCTTGGAGCGTGCATCTTCATATGTATTCTCCAACCATGCTTCCCGATTCTGAACTTTTGACTCAATGTCTGTAATTAAATGCATACTATTATGTTGATTCTGTAACTTAACTTCTCTTTCATTTCTGTGATCTACTCCTTTATGTTTATTTCTATAACATTACCTCTTTCGTACTCGTTATCCGAATTTCCCATCTTGAATATTGTCGGTACATGATTAAATCTCATCTTTCAATGCAACCATCAAAGTGGCGACCCGGCCAGGGAGGTCGGGACACTATAGAGTGGTTAACTTCTTGGATCTGACTCCTTCCTTCAAATGGTACTAGTATTCGTTTCGCTAGTACCCTCTCAGAACCAACTAGAACTTGAAAATCCTTGGGAATGAGAACTTAGAAATACTCAACGTCTCGACTCATGGTCTCAACCAAGCAAGCAGAAGAAGTGAAAGGTTAAAAGCATGATCGTCTTGCAGATATATGTTTGGAGATATTTGCTTGAGATTAATAAGAAGCATGAATGAACGAATGATTCACATACTTCTGTGAGCATGTTAGTGATTTAATATGAATGTTATTGAGCATGACTGTGGTTTAACATGATTGTCATTGAGCCTGATTGTGAATAACCATAAATATATAATTGAAACATGCGACACATGTAATACTGGAACTGGGACATAACATTTCAAAGAATGTCGATGATTAAGAAGCATGCTCTATGAACGATTAGATTAGAATAACACGGATGCCATGAGGAATGTAATAACCATGGACCAACAAGCCGTACGATTGCGAGAAAGATGTCAGATGCGATGGCTACCAACTGGTT
>AYJT01049772.1:0-10935 GCA_001278415.1 Ocimum tenuiflorum
TCAAATCCTCAAAACTTTTTGTATCTTTAATGCTCTCTAATATCTTCAGAGACACATACCCTTCCCCTGAAGTCTCCAACAAACACATCTCCATCAATATAATGAAATTATGGCAAAACCAAACACCGTTGTCTTCACTTTTTACAACAACATTATAAAAATCCATCCAGAGCACCTTTTTCTGCATTTTTTTCAGCCATTCTGCCCTAAAGTCAGATGTATATTTTCCAAATTTATGCAATACTTCTATAGGTCCTTTTGGTAGCCCTAAAGTAAGCCACACACCGTGCTCTGTAAAACGAATCTTCATCCTATCCATCATAATTATGCTGGGTGTCCTAGGTTCATAGTGCATTACACACCATCGTGCAATCTTTCCAGGGATCTCAACGATCTTTAAATAAAAAAAATCCCCCTAACCCCACGCCATAAACTACAAGACGTTGTTCTGTGTTTAATGCTTTCATTGCCCTAACTAACAACTTAAGACTACATCTATATGATAGATTGCTAAGTTCTTGGTTTGATTCATTTACAACTTCTTCAACAAAATAATCATCACTATCATGCAATTTTTGCTTTTTTTTACCTGCCCATTTATGCAAACAGAGGAAAAATATAAATTTTCCATCCAAATGCAATCAAAAGATACATTTTTAGTAAATGTAATGTGACAGTATCCATATGAACTTTCCAAATACTTATTGCAAAATGTCTACAGCATAAAAAGCCTCATTTTGCTAAATACACAGGCATAATGACACAAATCTACCAAAAAATTAATATGCACAAATCCTGCAATCCCCAATTAGGCATTTCATTGAAATCTAAAAAAAAAAACCTCTGAAATGAACTACATACACCCAATATAAACCGAAAGAATTATAAAAAATGCAATTAATATAAGGGAAAAAATCAGCACATATAATTATTATTTTCAAAAAAATGAAAATATATGTTTCATTCATTATCATACATACGATCGGGGTTTGATGTTATTATACTCACCAAGGGTGGTTTTTGGTGTAGAAGAAGTTCTCCTTTTCACCATACACAATACGTGACTGAGAAAGAGGGAAACTCAAACAATACCGGAGAAAGATGGAAATGCAAACAATACCGGAGCGATTTTGCAAACGACAGTTAAGTAGTTGGTAGTCGGAGCGTCGAGTAGTCTTGAGTAGCAGATGGGTTTGATGAATATGCAGGTTAAATTTGATGAACAAATGCATTATACAATAATCTCAAGGATACGGGCGGTTCAAATGGCAGATTTATAGTCGTGTCCCGTCAAATCCACATTTATTTGATACGAAAGTTGGCGCGTATCCCATCAATGTATGTATAATGACAAAAATACACCCAAGATGCATAATTCATAACCTGTAAATGCATTTTAGAAAATGCATTTTCGCTTATAATCCTGCCCGCACGATCATCCTATGGACGACTGAGATTTGTTATTATTTATCACATAAGATACTAGTTATCACCTAATTATTATCCTATATATATAGATGTATTCATATGAGAACACCCTTTAATATGAAAAAAATGAAAACAAATCACATCTCTTCTTAACTTCAAATGGACGAGATAACTTCAAATGGACAGTCTAGATCTCGTCTTAATTAAATTTCTGTATTTGCACATACACAGCCAATCAGTTGCATATTTGGGGTATTTTGGTTAAAATATACAGCGCATGTGCAATATTGCATCCCAGAACCCACTTCATTTTTTATAATTTTTTTAACTTGTCAAACATAGATATGCAGATCTGCACATCAAGATCTACATTTTTGCAAATCACTAAATCTAATAAAGGAATCTGGAACCCTCACCATTTTGAATAGTTTTTTTTTTAAAAAATTGTTAAACACAGATATGCAGACCTGCACATCAAGTTATATGCAGACCTACACATCGTGCACAATCCAATTTTGACAGAAATACCCTCATATGCAAGTTGATAGGCGTCGATGTGCAAAGACGGAGCAAATACTAATCCCATCATCTGGTATGTCTGTTTATTGTTATTAATGAATGAGATTTATTCTCATATCTCACTATAAGAGTGTTCTCACCTGAATACGGCCCTAATATATATATATATATATAGGATCGTGATCACGTGATAATGCAATTTGGTGTGATAAATAATTTTAAATCTGGGCCGTTTATCATATCAATTGGACGGCTGGATGGAACGTTTTTTATGGCAAAAATATATATGTTTAGGGGCATTTACAGTAATTGAATGATATCTAAATATGTTACAACTAACTATGAAAATCTCAATATTTGTTTCCTAAATCACGTCCACAGATATATATTACATGTCATTTTCGATTTTAACTAATGAGTCAATTAAGTATTCAGTTCTCATTATATCATCGTTCGTCATTATTTGAAAAGCGAAGAAGATGGCAGATGGAGAACCAAGTAATATTAGGCAGTATAACAAAACTACATTTTGCAGTTAATACTTAGTATATTATTAGATGCATAGATTTAAGGTTTTATGTGTATTGTTTGTTTTTCATGTTCGACAGCGATTCACTATCCCGTGTGCGACGATAAGATTAAACCATACAAGGGCAAAATATACAATTCGATTCAAGATGCTATGCAGTCGTACGTCGAGTATAGGAAGGCTACGGGTTTCGACACACGCATTGGAAGAGGAATGGAAGTAGATGGAATATTCACATGGAGATACGCCGTTTGCAATCGTCAGGGCCAAAAGAATGCGGCTCCTGAAGATTTAGTTGTCGAAAATGGAAAAATAAAAAAACGTCGCACAAAATCATTTAGGTGTGGTTGTAATGCACGAATGGTTTTGTAATCGTTTAGCTCCTGAAGTGTTTGTTGTTTGATTTTGTTTAAGGTTTCGGATCTTACTTGTACACATTGCATAACAATCGTATATGGTCATGCATAACTTACACATTAATTACTGCATAACAATATAAGATGAATAACAATCAATATGGAGGAAAATATTACAAGTCAAAAAACGTTGTATAAGGATTCTAGATAATCATGCAAATTTGTGACTTTTTATTATGCATAATGTAATAAAAAAAATAGTAATCAAGTAATAACACAACACACAATAAGTATAACATAATTTGCATAAATTAGCATCAATGACATAAATAATAGCACAAAGCAGTGATTGTTTGACTTCAACAAAAACACATATATAGAATATTAAACATAAAGTAATAAGTTGTCCAGGGCGTTTCATAACACAATCAAGGTTGTGGAGGTGGGCACTGATACTCCATCACGAATCACTCAATATCAGATAACTCATAATCCGTATGGTCCTTGAAGTGACGTCTGACATTCACAACATTAGCCTCGTTCACACCGTTGTAAGCATATGTAAGCAAAGCTGTGGCGTATTTCGCACGGAGAAATCGTAGCTACTTTTGACTACCGGGTTGGAATCCGGGATTCCAATCTTTGAGCTTTTGTCCTGAAAAGGTCTCCATGTGCCTTACATCACACAGAAAAGAAACATTTAATCCAAATCCTAAATACACAACACAGAATTCACAAGCTGCATAATATATATTATAACATCGAAACAACCCACAATCCAATTCTCAAATGCATAACATAGAATACATAAGCGGCCTAAAATATTATATATACACTGCATAATACTGAAGCAACTCATAATCTAATTCCAAAATGCACAGAACAGTATTCATACACTGCAAAATATCTATTATATACACTGCATAACATTGAAGCAAACCATAATCCAATTCTCATATGCATAACACAAGACTCACAATCTGCATAATAGATAATACATATACTACATAAAATTGAAAAATCCTCATCTAATTACCATATGCATAACACTTAACTCACAATATGCATAATATCTAAATTATATACTTCATAAAACATAATTAACAAGGTGCACACTGTATAATGTATATTATGCATAACATCAATTGCAATCTACATAATAGATCATATATACTACATAACATTGAAAAATCCTTAATCTAATTACCATATGCATAACTCAGAACTCACAACTAAATAACCCATAATCCAAATTAAATAGTACCGCTTTGTCTGGCAGATTCAATTAATTCCACGATGTTCAACACCAAACCATTATAAGCAGTGTATAATAAGATTTAACATCAAGGTTATCATTCAAAAACACAAACTTTATTATGCACTTTACCATTAAACAGAAATCCAGTAGGCGGCCATATCACTACTGTAATTTTTTTTTTCAAAATTATCCAACATATGAGAATCGGTCGCATCAATTTTTTTCAAATTTACACAACAAAGTTCGATTTTTTCAAAAAAAATCATTTTTTTTCTAATATGATTAATCAAAACCCTAGCCAGTTAATGTTCTTACGGATGTGGTAGGCTTTGCAGCCGAAGAATCTTTTCTCGCCATTAGGAATACGACAGAGAGTGCGGAGTTTTCTCAACAGAAAACGACGAAGATGACGGAGACGGCGGAGAACCTCAAAAACCCTTCTTCTGATAAATCACCTCTTCAAAAACACTTTCGGCACAATGATACTCGAAGATGATGCACCGTCGACGACGAAGACCGTGGATTTCAAAGGGAAGTCAGCTAGTTGTGGCAAAAGAGACTTAATCATCTAAACATCAAGACCATCAATTATCTGGTAAAGCATAACTTGGTATAAGGGTTGTCAGCTGAAGTAATGAAAAAAGAAGGAGTGTGTGGAGCTTGTTAGTTAGGTAAGCAGACAAAGGTCTCTTTCAAATGGAAGATAGTTGAGCCAAACACATCCAGAGTTTTAGAGCTTCTTCACATGGATCTTTTTGGACCAGTTACTCCCAATCAGTAAGACGGAAGAGCTATACCTTGGTGGTGATAGACGACTTCTCAAGATTTACATTGGTGGAGTTTCTGCGGAGCAAAGCTGCAGTGAAGATGGCACTACCGAAGCTGATCCTGAAAGTTTAGAACGAGAAAAGCTGCAAGGTTACAAGGATCAAATTGGATAATGGGACGGAGTTCTGCAATGGGTCAGTTTTGGACTTCTGCGTGGAGCAAGGGATCAGTCATGAGTATTCAGCTCTAAGGACACTGCAGAAGAATGGCCTTGCGGAATGAAGGAATGGAACCCTGAAGGAAGCTGCGCAACCAATGTTATCTGAGGCAAAGATTGGTCAAAGCTACTGGGTTGAAGTAGTCAGCACAACTTGCTACACTCAGAATCATAGCTCCATCAATCTAAGGCTGAAGAAAACACCATATGAGGTCTACAAGGGTCGTAAGCCTTGACTAACTCATCTTAGAGCTTTTGGTTGTCCATATTATATCCATAACAATGGAGAGTTGAAATTACACACCTTTTCACCTAAAGCTGATAAGGGTGTATTCGTGGGATATGGATACCCCTGTCACAAGACATTTAGGGTGTTTAACAAGACAATCCTTCTAGTGGAAATAACATGCAATGTTATTTTTTATGAGTCTACCTTAGTGCGCAGGAATACTGGAGAACTGACCTTGAACTATTCAGAGGCCGATGAAGCTGAAGTTCAGTTAGGCAACACCCATGGGGTGCAACTAACCGAACCAGTTAGGCACACTTCTGGAACCTCAGCTCAAGACTCAGTTTCCTCATCCGGAATCCAAATGGCTGAGAAGGTATGTGATGCCAAAGTTATCGCTGAGACCTTAAAAGAAACTTCAATTCATAATCCAGAAGAAGGTGCGACTGAAGTAGGGGGAGCCCTAACTGAAGTAGGAGGCCCAATTGAAATAAACACCGAACAATTCATCCAGTTCCAGCTGAAGACATATTTGGTACCTCAACTGAGAAGGGAACCATTGGAAACCAGTTCTTGGAGAAAAACCTGTGACGGAGGAATCCACTAGAACCCTAGTTCTTTGGAAAAAGAACTATAACGAAGAAATCTACAGGAACCCCGGTTCTTGGAGAAAGAACTATAACCAAGAAATCCACTAGAACCCCAGTTCTTGAAGAAAGAACTGTGACGGAAGGAACAACTGGAACCCAGTTCTTGAAAAAGAACTGTGATGGAGGAGGTGATTCCTAACAACTTGGCGAATTTCCCAGTTGCAGCTGTACCCATCAACGCAGCTGTGAGACAAGCGATAGCTGTTGAAGTTATCGAACCCCTCTATGGCTGAGAGACCATCCAGCTAAAGATATTATGGATGACGCAACAAATCCAGTGCACACAAGGTCTTGTGAAGCCTTCTTCACCTGCTTCTTATCTCAGATAGAACCATCCAAACTAGAGAAAACTCTTGCCTCTCCTGACTGGATTTCAGCCATGCAAGAAGAATTAGCTGAGTTTATCCACAACAATGTTTAGTACTTGGTAGATCGCCTCACTCATCTAAAGGTGATCGATACCAAGTGGGGTTTCAAGAACAAGCACGATGAAAATGGCATAGTTACTCTTAACAAGGCAAGACTGGTAGCGAAAGGTTATGCACAATGCAAAGGCATTGACTTCGATGAGACGTTTGCCCCAATTGTGAGACTTCAAGCAATCAGGTTGTTCCTAAGCTACACAGCTCACCACAACTTCATCGTCTATCAAATGGACGTGAAGAGTACATTCCTGAATGGCGAGCTAACTAAAGAAGTGTATGTGGAACAGCCGCTTGGATTTGAGCAAGGGAACAAGGTATACCACTCAGAAAGCAAGCTCCCCGAGTTTAGTATGAGACCTTGTCCTAGTTTCTGTTGAAGAAACATGTGGTCGACATCATTTTCGGATCAAGAAACCCAACTATGCGCAAAATGTTTGCCCAGCTGATGCAAGACAACTTTCAGATGAGCATGATGGGTAGGATGTCCTATTTCCTAGGACTTGAAGAAAAACAAATGCCAGAAGGGATCTTCATCAATCAACAGAAATACACCCGGGAGCTGATCAAGAAATTTTTCTAGGGAAAGACCAAGACACTCAAAATTCCCATGAGTACAAGTGCCCAGCTGACATTTGATGAACAAGGAGAACGAGCACAGGAATCATTGGGTCACTTCTTTACCTAACTACCAGCTGATCCGACATCAGCTATGCAGTTGGAGTATGTGCCAGATTTCAAGCCAACTCAAATAAGTCTCACATGGATGCAACAATACAGATTTTTGATATTTGAAGGGAACTGAGACCCTAGGAATTTGGTATCCCAATGATGATAGCCTAGATCTTAAAGGCAACTCAGATTTAGACTTTAGGGGATGCAGGATAGATCGGAAGAGTACCAGCAGAACATGTCAGTTCCTTGGTCACATGTCGATTTCTTGGTTCAACAAGAAACAACATTCAATTGCCACCTCCACAATTGAAGCCGAATATGTAGTTGCAGGCAGCTGTTGTGCTCAATTGCTTTGGATCAAGCAACAGCTGCGCGACTACAAAGTATCAACTGAAGTTGTTCCTATTTTCTACGACAACAATAGTTCAATAGTCATCACGCACAATCCAGTTTATCACTTAAGGACCAAGCACATTGACATCAGACATCACTTCATCAGAGATCATGTGGAAAAGAAGGATGTGTAAATTGCTTATGTGAAGACTGACCAGCTTACAGATATATTCACAAAACCCCTTCAGGAGTCCAGGTTCAAGGAACTATGTACACAGCTTGGTCTACTAGAACTGGAAATGCTAGCTGAAGGAGAAAATTGAGGAGAAAACTCTAAGTATAGGAGAGTTGAGTCCTAGCTCTCAGCTATGTACATTACAAGTGATGTTAGGCAACTGAGTCTCAGTCCTCAGTGGCCAGCTATCTGAAAATCCAACTGGAGGTAACTGAGTCCAAGCTCAGTTGTTTTTTTCCAAGTGTTGTTAGTCAGCTGAGTCCGAGCTCTCAGCTAAGTACCAAGAACTGACCAATGATACCGTCAACTATCAGGTTGATCACTCTGAGTGGGACACCTGAGAACTATTCAGTAGTCAGTTACTTAGTAGGGTGAATAATTGAGTCTCAACTCTCAACTGTGTGAAAATTTTAATGAATATTAGCCAGCTTTCACAGCAGACTGAGTCCCAACTCTATGTCACAATTGACGATGATCAGACTAAGTCTCAGCTCTCAGTTACAACTGGTTTTACACTTAAGGGAAAACCTATCTTGGAAGGTATCATTTAATTAGGGAATGTTTATCCCTAAGTTATTAATTAATCCCATGTATATGTCAGTAATTTCAAACTTTGAATGACATAAATGCGCATTTAATGCGATGAGACTTGTCTGCGAGTCCGCGACGGAGATCGAATGGGAAGCTACAATGTTAAAGGTAACTGGTCACATCCAATGTTGAGGACAATCGCCTCTGCTCTGTTCCATATGATAGTGAAATCCTGATCGTTGGATTTCTCTCTTTGATCTCCGCCGACCATTCGCTCATCGACTTTTCTATAAATGGATGATCGTCTCGCTTGATCATATTTTTCCATCTTCCTCATTTCTGAACCCTAGTTGCAGAAAAACCCAAAACCTTCCATTTTCAAATACTTCAAAGCTTTCTATTTCAATACATCTCAAATGGCCCGCGTATCCAAAGATCAGTCTGCTGAAAAGATTCCCACTGCCATCTCGTTGGCTGAACTTGTAACCATCTCAAAAACTGAAACCCGAGATCTAACGAACATGGAGAGAAGGCAACTCCAGATTCAGAAGAACAAGATCTTCAACCTACCCCTCCTCAAAAAATAGTATAAGGAGGCTTCTGATGAGATTGAGAAGTTGGAAAGGATGTTCAGAAGGCAACTATCCTCAAGTTCATCATTGCTGCCCCAAAATGTTTCTACCCAGACCTGGTCGCCGAATTTTACAGAAGGTCCGTAATCTCGGAGGACGAAGACTCCTTCACAACGAAGGTGTATGCAACAAAGATCACAGTCTCCCCAGCCTTTCTATCCGTAATGTTTGGCCTTTCTAACACCGGCCACTCCATCTCTACTTATTTGGATGATATGGAAGAGCTAGAGAAGCAGCTCTGGAATCCGTGGAAAAATATCACTAAGAAAGCCCAGATGCAATTCAAAATGCAGACATCGAAGGGCTCTCTGAAGGATTTCTACACCCTTCTGCTAGATAGTGTCAACAAAATGATCGTATGCGATCTGGGGACCAAAGCTGAGTTGTCCTAAAAAATGTACAAGCCAATGATGGCCATTGACGACAGAATTCATGCCAATTGGGCAGAATTTATCTTCAGCAAGATGCTGGAGAATATGAGGATGAATGAAAGCTTAAAAGAAACACACATCTTTGAAAAGGATGTGTAGTTTGGATTGACCATCACTAATCTGATGGAAAAGTTGATCCCAGCTGTGGGGCCGGGGGAACAACTGAGCAACTACGACTCCATCCCCCCGTCAGCTGCCAAGAAGCCTTTAAGGAATGTTAGGGCACCAAGGCCGAAGAAGCTAGTTGTGCCTACAACTTTGGACGAAGAATACAGTCCCCCACCCACTCATAATGTCGGGGGAGTCATGCTTATGACTGTGGATGAATCTATGACCAGCTCCATGCAAGCTAAAGAAGAAGCAGCTGCCAAGAAAAAGACAGAGGATGAACTGTTCAAGGAAGCAGAACAAGTTCTCCTTTCTAAGAGAATGAAGACTGGGAAGGGTGCACTCACCCCAACAAAGAAGAAGGCCTTGGTGACTTTGGCAACCAAGGAGGCAGCTCTGGCTGCAAAGAAAGAAAAGAAGCCAGCTGCTAAGAAGAAATGTACTTTTGCGGGCTATTTTGAGGAGCCCAAGGTACAAAGGGAATTTCAATTTAGGAGTCTGTTGCAATCAAGCACCTGCACAGACTGTCTCTTCTTCCAGCAGCAACTCTAACTCCTCGCTGAACAGACTCTTTTAGGGATCCCCCAACACAGCTGAAGCTATTCAGCCCAATGTCCCAGTGACAATCCCGACCATCCTTGGGACATGAGGGACAATTCTTTTGCCGCTGAACCGTGCACAAATGCATAAATTCTTGTCCTCACCACCGGCCTGCCCCACAAGGACTTCAAGTGTCAAAGAATTACATAGTGGTGTCATCCTCTCTGAAAATCCTCAATGACTAATTCTGATATTATTAAACGGAGTCGGGCTGCTGAGGACATGATTGAAGGAAGTGCCCACTCCCGACTGGAGTCTGTATTTCAACAGTTAGAGGGTGATGATCATCCCTTCATTTAGTTGACTGTGTGAGAAGCCATCAGGGCTCAAAGGTTGTATTACTGGAGGTATTCCATCGACAGTGAGAAGATGATGATTCTTCTTGCCATGATGGGCATCACATTTTGTAAATCAGAGGAGCAATGGATGCTCCGCTATGACCAGAGTAGTCCACTCAAAAAGGTGGAATTACATGATAGAATCAATGAGATCATTACTTTTAGGATGACCAAAGGCTTAGATGATCTCCCCCAGAGAAGGTTGCTGGAATCAGCCCCAACTTTGCACAAGGCTTTGAAATTCGATCAACTGATACAACAACCACCAGCCCAGCCAGGGCCAGCCCACCAAAAGAAATGATTGAGTCTCAATTCCTATCCTTTTGGTCAATATAGCTATTGTCCAGCACCAAACCTTCAACCAAAACTCAATGACAACATCAGAAGAAGCAAGAGCTCAGCTACCTAGCCCGACATCTAAAGCAACTAAGGACACTCACCAGGAAGCTACCTCTCCTCCACCAGCTAACAAGTCACTCCCAGCTGAGACAGAAAAATAAGATGGTGTTGAAACTAGCCGCTTCTCAGCTGAGGCCTCTCAGATGCAATATGTTCCAGCACAGCCTCCAGCCAGCACTGCAGGGACAGCTGATCAAGCTGAAGAAGTGCCTCCTCTTTCCGTACCAGCAACAGCTCAAGAAACCCAGCTGGGTCTTCGAGAATTGAATGAAGGAGA
>AYJT01049791.1:0-15515 GCA_001278415.1 Ocimum tenuiflorum
GATTTCTATTCACAATTTGATCATCGTTCACATCAAAAGATATTCTACAGTAAATTTGGATAATTTGATAGCATGATTACGAATGAACTATCAAAATGAATTTGAATTGTCTTACCATGATTATGAATGAAATCAGACAACCAAATACGGTTCCACAACTTGAGCAAATTAAATCACAACCACAAACCTACCATGATTACGAATGAAATAAGCTTGTAATCGATAATCTAACTCACGTACCACTTGTCTTAAATTCTAACCATGATGACGAATGAAATTAGAATCTAATTGGCAATATCGAATAAGCAACTACAGTTTCTAAACTCGAAAGTCACAATATTTAAATAAAATAAAGAACGCAAATTATAGAATTATCCAAAATTGTAGAAACAATAAAAGAACGTGTGAACTCACAAATATATGAAATAGAAAAAACCTGGATTGATAAACTTGACTAGAACAATATCTTTGACAATGAAAAACGAAGACATAGAGAAAAGAGAGAGATCAACGAGGCACTGCCTCTCAAACCGTGCCTCCAACTGTGAATGGATTAAATCTGCTCCCTATTGTCCTATATATAACCATAATAAATCATAATCCTAATAAAACTAGAAATAAAAATAAAGATAAAAATATTCTCTAAGCTATACAAGATAAGTTAAATTCTAATAGATATGGAAATAAATTTTGAAAGATATGGGAGGAATTTTGTTTCTAATTCCTGTGGCTTCTGTGAAGAGGAAATCTTAATTCCAGCATGATCATGTCTGCGGTTATGTTTCGGTTGAAAATCCATATTCTTCGTGTTCCTTTTCAGCGATCTTCATTTATCTCACAAATCTTCTACAATTTGATCCAGTTGCATCAAAAAATCTATTTTGACCTACAATGCTTAAACACAACCCAAAACATGCTTTCCAAGCAATCATATATATCAAAACGGTGAGAAATTCAGCATAAAAATATGTGAAATATACAACTTATCATATATACACACACACACACACATGTGGCAGGTGAAATTTTACGAGTAATAACTGGAACTCTTTGAGCAGAAACTAGACGAACAAAATAAGAAATTTTGCAAGCGAATATGATTTGATTGAGTGACATTAGGTTTTACAATGGACTTTGAGTCCTATTTATACAATGATATATCAACGGTTTCTAGAGCGGTTTTCCTAGGATTGTGACGATCCTCACGTTTCCATCGTAGACCCCAGGGCAACCTTCCTTAACTTATGCGACGTGGTAGCCTTCCGATCACTTCAATCCTATAGCTTCAAGCATACTGGCCTCGGATCGGTAGGCTTTCGAGTCAGTAGGCCTCCGAACCTTCGTTCCTGGGCTGGATCTGGATCTGCTTAGTGGGCTCTGGAATTGACCTCCACAGAATCAGCCAGCTAAATTTTACCCCTAGCAATATATATTTTATTTGTTTCATTTTTATTCGATATTTTATAGGGTTTAAACCCACTCCTTGCCTTACCTTGCCGACGCTTGTATCAAATTCAAGTATTTTCTCTCATATAATTTTGTTTTTGTTTTTTTGTTGTATATATATATTTTTTTATTTTTCCTTCTCATTTGATATTTCATTTTGACTTTTTTAATTCTTCCCGTCAATCATTGCATATGCAGTAATCATATCTAATTATTTTTTCATGTAATATTATTTTTTTGTCACTTTGTTATTTTTACTTTATATATTGATGTCTTTTTTTTCTATTATTTTTTAGTTTTCGCAGAGGCATTAAATCTACTCTTGCTACTTCATGCAGCTCTTGAATACAATCTTTTTATTATTTTCTTTAGTTCTTTTGTCATGTTTTTTTCTATATTGAGGAATTGATTTTCGTTATCATTTGAATAAATTTTATTTTTCAATATTAGTTGTTGACCTTTGCAAGGGCAAATTGTGTATTTTATCATACAACGATGGGATGTATTTATTATTTTTTTATTCTTAGCCTGGATAATATATTATCTATTAAATTATATGTCTATGCATTGTTATATGTTTATTTTTGGATTTTGGCGCACACTATTACTTTGTTTTGTTTTTTTAATTTTCACATTCGCAATCTCTCCTGAAAATTGTTTTTTCACAAATCAATTGGGATCGTGACTTTGATGATACGCTTGACAATATGACATTTATTTTTACATTAAATGAAATAAAGGTTAATTGTGTTAAAATACACAATTTAGACTATTTTGTTTTTAGTATAATTATAAAAATTATTCTAAAATACATGAATTTTCTATCAATACTCATTAAATGAACTAACTAAACTAAGGAGTTAATAAATTGTTGAATAAAAAGTTATAACAGAATAAAAACTACAGATGAATTGTAACCAATCAATTATGAAACTTCAACATTAATGGAACGAAATCAAGCGAACTTTTTCGGATAACACAAAATTTGTACGTCAATTTATATATTTATCAAGAATATACGAATATTATTTTTACCTTAAATAATGGATACTAATTAGTTATACAGTTGATTGATATATTTATATAATGACTTATTTGATAAAATATTTGAAAATTCACAAATTAATGTCGAAAATAAATAACAAATTTATAACCGCCAAGTTACATAATTCACGATATGGTTTTAATAAATAATAAGATATTTAATTTTGACCGTAATTTTATATTAATCTAACCTTTAGATCATCAAATTAATCTTACAATTCAAAAATCACTTTGGACTTTCTAAATGATCAACGTTAATTACAAACGAAATTATATGGGATATGTATTTGATTGGAAAAATAATATTTTAAAGGCGAAAACTTTTGTTAGATCACTTAAACGATTTAGGTAAATAGTTCATTTTCATTAATTGAAACTCATAACCGTCCTGGACTCTGAATCCAAACTCATATTTGCCTTGCATCTTAAACCTAAACCTCATAAATGATTTAGGCGGTCTAATCGGAGACCTCATCTTTTTCAAAATTATGTCATTTGAATTTCTTTTTTTTTTATATAATGTTCCTAAAGATCCTCAAAACAAATTATTAAGACATACAAATTGTCACGCCTCGGCCTCCCATGGGAGCCGGTCTGCCGGGACACGATTCAGGGGTGGGGAATTTATGAATTTATTTATGACGAGGAATGTGCAAATGCAATAATTATCATAAGAATAATTTCATATATTATAAAGGAGTCAATTCATTCAATAATGACAGATAAGATCTGATAGGTATCAGAATGTCAATGGTGGGTACAAAAATAGACAGGATACAATATCAAAGTTCAATGATAGCAGCAAATATTAATACGTGGCAGTGATACATATATGACGATATGCACCCCGGGCTTACTTCTGACTGACGGCTTAGCTCAGCGACGCTTGCCACCGTCGGCATCACAACCTGTATATTTACAAATACGTACAGGGCTGAGTACAGGAGTACTCAGTGAACATGGTGCCGAAAACATACATACATAGTTTTGATATGTCATGCCATGCAATAAAATGACACAAAAGGGTTTTAGTTTAAGAAGCCACCTCATGCACATAAAACAGTTTTAGAGTATTACCATGTTTACACCGTAGAGAATTGCATATCTGTTGGTGTGAACCAGGAAGTAGGCCTTCGTTGCTAGCCACGATGCGTCCCAGGAGGAATACGTCCTCCCTTGTTAGCATCACCAAGTACACTAATCTTAAGGACTTAAATTACCACTAAGATTCGATTATTAAACAACTAGCCATTCACGCACCATGGCGCAGTTCAACATATCACTTGGTCACTCACGCAACATGATGCGATCTGATACTGCTAAGCAGATAGGCACCCAAAAATATTTTTTAGCCATGACAATTATAATTGAAAACAAAACATGTTTTTGTAGTTGTTTCAGAAAAACAGAGCATACACTCAAAATCACGTGTTGGGTTTATAGTAAGAAAGCCCACCTCAATCCTTGTCCAGATAGGTGGCTCGGCGTTCACAGAGATTTATCGATCTCGTTCTGCAAAAAACGAATCATTATATCAGGATTTATTGCTTAATAAGTCTTAACTATTTAATTCCTCTAGTTCGGAATCACTATTCGAGTATCGAGTTTGTAGGGTACTGACTGGGGTGTCGAGTCCCCATTCTATGAAATTGAGTCTCACCAAGAATGCCTAAGTTTATAATTTGATTTGATTATATGATAGCAGAGCTCAGTTGCCGCGATACATTTCACGAAGTTTTCTCGGTTTGCGTGCTAGTTCAATAGGTGGTTTGAAATTTTAGAAAATTAGATCATATGTAAGGGTTGATTCATGTGAATCTCTATTTTGAATCCGACATCTGAACAATCACGTTTACTCCATGATTGTTCAGATGTCGGATTCACGATGGTTCGTTAGGATAAATAGCATATATCGAGTGAGGTTGGTTAATATCACTAACATGGTGTATTTGGATTTTGGAGGATGATAATATTTGGATTTAGAAGACTCGGAAGTCAAACGGGGCTAAATGGGTCAAATCTGGTCAACTCAAGGTCAATCAATTCGATCGAAGTGGACCCACTTCGATTGAGTTGATCCAGGCTTCCTTGGACTCCAAGAAAGGAATTTTGATCGTGAAAAATGGGTTTCAAAGTTGTCCAATTTGATCGAATTGGACCTGCTTCCCCAGGTCAGGATTGGCCTCTCCGACGTGTTTTTCGGCCATTTCTCGAGATACACTCAACCCCATTCAAAACCTAACATATATTCAAGCATAATAAAACTCATAGATCATAATGAATCAAGCGTAAAACTGCGATATCGAGGTTGATCGATTACCTCTAGTTTTTAACGCTTTCCGGCATAATCAAGGTCTGATCCTCCAACTTCTTCACCAATCTAGCAACTACCAAGTGTAGGGATGATATTAGAACTTTGAATCTGCGAAAATAACAAAGAATCAAAGGTGAAAAATGCTCACCAAAACCCCAACTCAGACCAGGATTTTCTGTCGATCGTCTTCTCCGACGAGGTTCTGAGTTTTCCAGCGACTTCTCCTCGTTCCCTCACTCCCACTCTACTTTCTTAACCCTATATTAATCTTTTTAGCTGATTTTGGGTGATGGTGATGAAGTGAAGCCCCCCACCCCCTTTCATAAATGATCACATGTGGGTTGGACATCTTGGGGCAAGATCTTGGATCTCCTTCCAGCCATTGATCCTACCCAACTTGGCTTCCTAGGTGGGAATTTTGCAAGGGTAGGTGGTAGGATTTGCAGGGATTGTGGTGACGAAGATTCCTGTAAATATTCTTGAGCAGCAATTAATATTTAATTATGCTGGTGCACGATGGTTCCGTCGTGTGCCGTTTTCTCCACTTTGTTGGTTTGTTTCCCACAGTTAAGAGTGTTTCCACTCGTTTATAGCTTCATACCTTGCTGGAGTGCCAACTGATCAATGTGCATGGCGGAACATGTAAATTTGTACAAGTTGATATCCGGCCGGCGAAACAAGATGTTAAAATGAGCTCGCTGCTCGTAACATATGGTTCAAATGTCATTGTGGTGGTCATAAACATCATTTTGTGTTAAGCACACTTGCAAGAACTTGTCATTCAAAGCAACACAGTTGCATGCAAAAATAATTAATACTTTTGTGTTCAAAGCTTTGTCTTTTGTTCGTTTGGTATCAGATCTTAGCTAGGAGAGTCGCGTTGCTTAGGATTTCAAATACACTAACTTTTTTTATTAGTTCAAACTCGTGGTTCGTCATTGGTAAAATGATGAATTTATTCCGTCTAATTAATCTTTAAAAATAAATTTTAGAATTTCAGGATGTCGCCGGCAAAAACAAATCGCACCGTAGTATTAAATTTTAAATATGAACGCAACGGTATATTGAGCTTGTTAAACTGGAGTCATTTGATCATTGTGGGAATTTTTGAGTTTTAATTAATTATTAACACATTGTTTAATGACTATTTATTATAGTAATTTCTACAAATAGAAAGTAATTATTAATATTTTCGAAATACGGGGGTTGCTACTAGAATTTATCACCACCATCTTTAATTATCTCACTCTAAATACTATTTCAAATAGTTAACACTCCAAAGATGAGATTAAAAAGATGACTTTGGAAGTCAGAAAAACAAATCCACATATGAAGAGCATGAGATATACAAGTTCGACTATGATGAGCACAAGAAGAAGATACAATTAAATAAAATGAAGGATAACTTCGTTCGTGAGGAAACTTATTTAGGATAATTTTTGGGATGGGGAAAAATCGGAATATCCCTTTTCACCCAGTAAAGTGAGGCATTCTTCAGTAGCCAGTGGTCCTAAATTTAGGGCGTTGAGTTTGAAATTATATAAGATAATTTCAGTACCTAATTTCTAATGACTATCCAAGCTCTTGGTCTCTTTCTTAGCATGTGAAAGAGTTATTCTTCTGAAAAATTTGTTGATTTAATTATTTCATAAACTATAATTAGTTTTTCCAACTTGAATCTTATAATCGTGCATATGATTTTTTATTTATAAATTATAAATTAATTTATTAAATTAAAAAATACTTCAAAATACATATGTATTCCCACGCATCGCATCGCGTGGGGTGAAATGCTAGTTTGTTTTGGAAGGGCTCCACTACATTATCACATTAAATTTAATTTATAATAAGGATAAACTTTTATAAATATTTTATATAATAAAATTAATTTAAATACAATAGCTATACGATTTCCAAGTATAAGAAATCATACTCGAAAAGAAATTAAACCAAGATTACAAACTATAAATTTTTCTTTTCCGTATAATTATAATGCCTAAGAGGTAATGAACTGAGATTGGAGTATTGATATAAAACACATCTATTGGGAAGCTAATATTGGCGAAGACTGTCTAACGTCACTAGGAGCTTTGATTCCCTGACTCCAAAGATTGGAGGACTCACTAGCAGAGGCAAAACGACGGCTAGATTATGATATTGCGAGAAATTCTCGTCCTTGTTTCGTTTTAGTTTATTTAGCTATTTTTGTACTCAAAAAAGATAAAAGTTTGTATAATATCGTTTAATGAATTCTTTCATCATCATTTTTAACAAGATTTTATAGATAATATATTAAATTAATTTTTTTCGTTGTCTTAATTTAAGATCCATGAACATTTGGTTAGAAAATTAAAAAAAAAATCATTTTTAATTTATTTTATCCCAATTAGGATTTTTTTTACAAACCAATTAGGGTATATAACATCTCAATCAACATTTACAACATTTCATTTGGGATTTATTCGTCCCAGGTAGGGTCTTTTAAGTATTATTACACCTTGATTAGTTGTTGCCATATTTTTTGAAAAGTTATCTTATGTATGAAAAATAATATTTTTATCTTTTGTTCATATATTTCCATTTAAACATGTTCTTCTACCATCTTAAATGAAAGAGCACTAAGAAAACTTAATTTGATACATTACTTCTGTAAATTGAATTAAAAACAAAAAATAAGAAATTAAGCACCAGAAGCTAATATGTTAGAAATCGATTTTCGAAAGAAAGATTGATGTTACAGATTCGGAGCAGGTTAATTAGGTATACAGCGAGGGTTGCCTCTTGTGAAACACACAAAGAGAAGGGATAGATTCCAATGAGTTTTTCTTTTTTCCTTTTTCACCTGTGATGAATTAGAATTAGAATATTGCATGCTGTTGTAAATCAATTCAATATAGAGTTGATACAGTTGGATGTGAAGACTCCATTTTTACATGGAGATCTACATGAGGAAATACATATATGCATGCAGCTAAAAGATGCGAATAAAAAAAGCTCAAGATAATAGTATCTTGATTTGATAGTCACATAATGGGCATTGGGTTTTCAAGATCACATATATATGAATATGATAGTTGTGTTGTGTCTATTTCAGAAAGAAACATGAAAATTGTTTACTATCTGCGAATGGCATATTGATTGCTAGTCCAAGAAATAATGAAAAACCTTGTCCACATTCCACTGCATTTTGTAAGACATATAATCAGCTGAGGAACAGTGAAACTAGAGAAAACTAGAGTTCTTGAATCATTGGTTTTTCGAGTTGCTGTCACGGTGGAGCTCGTTAGGAAGATTAAGAATACAACCACGTTTTAACTCATTTGACAAATGGTGATAACGTTTTTCAGGAAGAGGGCATTTCAGATTATTATAACGGTTATATTCTGTTCAGCTCTTGATGAGTATATTACTACTTTTATACATCATCTAGTAAAACTCAGTAAATCAATAAATCTTAGTACCTCCTAACAATCATTTTCCATAATTCCTTTTCAGATGATGTCTGGAGGCCGTTATCCTTTTCTCCAACAATGGAGGTACCACAACTGTATTTGAGTTGATTTTCTGATAATTAGTTACTCAGATATGTTGTTCCCAAAACTTAATATCTTAAAGGGAACATCAGCAGCTAGGAATAGTGGAGGCTCCACATCATCCCGATCAGACAGGAGTTGCCATTATGAGGCCACGGTCAAGTTACACACCTCTCATTGTAACCGCCATTGCTTCATGTCTAAAGCTATTGATCCTACTATGCCTCCACTAAGAGCGAACATCACACAAGGGAAGCAAGTGACAGTATTGATTTCACTGAAGCATCTGAATGGTTTGATTGTTTCAGATGTGGCGATCACCTTGGAGTTCTCGCAGAAATGTGAAAAGTGGAGACATGCTAGTTGCTGGAGTCCTCTGTCGCCATGTCTTCCACGGAGACTGCCTGAAACGAACAACACCAAAAGCTCGTAGAAACGACCCTCTCTGTCCCATCTGTTGTTGGGGATTTTTTGTGTAGTAGAATATTTGAGGAGAAGAGTTTAGACAAAGCTACTGCTCTTGTCTTCTTTGATTTTGCCCTAGAAGTATTTTTTGAAGATTAAATTCATTTTTGGTCCATCTCCATACAAAGGTGTTTATAGGTAGATGGATACATGTAGGAGGACACATGACGTTCTAGATACATACAAATGTAATAACTCTCTACTTTGACCAACACTAGAAATGAAGAGACATGCATGAATATTACAAATTAATATTTAAAAGCCCCTCTTAATTTGTAATCTTCATAGTCTCCTTGAATTGGTTGAGTTTCTCAATGCTTACGGCTTTCGTGAGAATGTCAGCTGGTTGCTCATGAGTATTGATGTACTCCAAGACAATTTTCTTCTTGAGAACAATGTCTCGAATGTAGTGATGTCGCAACTCAATGTGCTTTGACCTTCCATGGAATACTGGGTTTTTTGTCATAGAAATTGCAGATTGATTATCACAAAAGATTGGTGTTGGGTCTGAAACACTTTGCTGTAGAGTTTTCAAAATTCTCCTCAACCAGATTGCAGCTTCATTTGCAGCAATGTACTCCGCTTCTGCTGATGACAATGCAATTGAACTCTGCTTCTTTGAACTCCATGATATTGGTTTTGAACATATGCAGAAAATGTAGGCCGAAGTACTTTTCCTATCATCCCGACTTCCAGCCCAATCTCTATCTGTGAAACCGATTAACTTGTGCACTTCTTCCTTTTGATAAACGTAGAATTCTTTTCGCAGCGGAAAAATGTATCTTGCTTGGGTTACCCATAAACCTAGAAATTAGACTCACTGGAAATAAAATATCAGGCCTTGTGTTGGTTAAATAAATCAATGAACCAACAAGACTTCTGTAGTGACTTGAATCTGCTCCTTCTGCTCCATCTTCTTGCTTCAAGTTTTCATTCAAAGCAATAGGAGTTCCAACCGACTTGCAATTCTCCATGTGAAATTTTTCCAGCAAGTCTGATATATATTTTTCTTGAGAGATGAAGATCTCGCCTTCCTTTTGCATTACTTGAATTCCAAGAAAGTACTTCATCAAACTGAGATCAGTCATTTCGTGTTCTTTCATCATTGCCTCCTTGAACGAACTCATCATTGCATCATTTGTTCCTGCATAAATCAAATCATCCACATAGAGGCAAACCATCAAAAAATCATCATTTTCTGTTTTCTTTACATAAAGTGATGGTTCAGATGGACTTTTCACAAATCCATTTCTCAAAAAATAAGCATCAATTTTGTTGTTCCAAGCTCTTGGAGCTTGTTTTAAGCCATAAAGAGCTTTATTGAGCTTGTAGACTTTTTTTTCTTCTCCTTTTACTTCATAGCCTTGAGGTTGTTGAACATAAACCTCATCTTCCAACTCCCGATAAAGGAAGGCAGATTTGACACCAAGTTGAAAAAATTGTAGCCCCATTTCAGCTGCGATAGCAAGAACAACTCTTATTGTTTCTATTCGTGCAACTGGTGCAAAAGTTTCGGTGAAGTCAACCCCTGATTATTGAGAGTAACCTTTGGCAACCAATTGCGCTTTGTACTTTTGTACACTCCCATCCTCAATGAGCTCGATCTTGTACATCCGTTTAAGGCCGATGACAACTTTTCCTAGTGGAAGATCCATGAGTTTCCATGTTGCATTTTTTTTCAATGCTTACAATCTCATCATCCATGGCTTTTCTCCAAGTTTTATGCTTTGTTGCTTCATCAAAGAATTCAGGCTTGCTTGCAAATAATACAAAATTACATGAAGCATAGATATCCTCTAGAAGACGATACTTTCTTGGAGAATTTTCCTCGTCTGAGTCATCCTCACGTGTATTACTACAGGATGGATTAGGAGTTCCTTGGGATGGATTCTTCTCTAAAGATGGTATAAGTTCCTCAGAAACTTGTAAAACATCTCCATTCTCCTATTTCCATGCTGCACTTTCATTGAAGATGACATCTCTTGAAAGTATCAATTTGTTAGTCAGTGGATTGTGAAGTCGATAACCTTTGGATTCATCATTATATCCAATGAATATAAGTTTTTCACCCTTTTCATCAAAATTTTCTCTATTTTGAGAGGGAATGAGAGAATAAGCAATGCATCCAAGGATTTTGAGTTGACTTACAACTGGTTTCTTCCATGTCATGCTTCAAAGGTTGTCTTATTCCGAACCGCCTTTGTAGGTGACCGATTCAAAATATAGACTGTAGTGGTGACAGCTTCAGCCCAAAACTCATTTGGGAGTCCTTTGCCTTCCAACATGCTCCTGGCCATTTCTTTAATCGTTTGATTTTTTCTCTCTGCTACACCATTTCGTTGAGGTGTATGTCGAACCGTGAGTCGTCTTTGTATTCCATGTTCCTCACAATAGCTCATGAAAGGCTTGTAGATGAACTCTCCACCACGATCAGTTCGAAGACATTTAAGTTGATATCCACTTTGTTTTTCAACAAGAGCTTTGAAGTGCATGAACTTCGTGAAGGCTTCAGATTTATGCTCAATGATATAAACCCAAATCATCCTTGTATAATCGTCTACAAAGAGAAGAAAATACCTTTTATTGCCCAACGAAGGTGTTTGGGTTGGTCCACAGATGTCAGCATGCACTAACTCCAATGGTGCTTGTGCTCTCCATGAAGTTTTTAAGTTTTTGGAAATGGAAGGCGGTGCATTTTTCCATAAATGCATCCTTGGCAGACTTCTTCATTATTTTCAATTTGTGGTAGTCCAACTACCATATCTTTTTGTTTAAGCAGCTGCAAGCCTTTGAAATTTAGATGTCCAAATCTTAAATGCCAAAGATGAGTGTCATCAAAACTTTCACTTTTCCAAGCAGCATGAGATTTCATGCTTGTAGGAAATAAATTGTTTGAGATCATCTTTACAGCAACAACTTTTTCTCCAGATTTTTTGTCAATAATCTCACACATTTCTTCATCAAATATTAACTTGTAACCATTTTTCATCATTTGTCCTACACTCAAAAGATTTTGAGAAATATTTGGGGAGTAATGAACATCATGAATAAATTTGTTACCTTTGTGGTTGTGCACTGCAATAGTTCCTATTCCTTCGATTTCTACACGCTTCCCATCACCAAGTTCAATGTGAGAAGTGTAGCTTTCGAGTTTATGAAACTCGTTTTGATTCCCAGTCACATGATTGCTGCATCCACTATCCAATTACCAAGTCTGACTTAATTTTTCAGCACTTGTGCCGGAGACAAATAATTTGTGTTCATCATCTTCGGCACTGAAATTGATTTCTTTCCTTTTTCGCCATTTTCTTGCTGCTTTTTTAACCAATAATCCTTATCAAAATGATTGGCAACTTTGCATCGAGTGCATTTCCACCAACAATCTTTTGAGTCGTGACCATTTTTATGGCAAACGAAACGTTCAAGTATAGAGGCACCTGAATTTTCGTATGAAGAGCTTTCTTTCCTTCTTCTTCCTCTGCCTCCTCCATGAGAGTTTCTTCCACGGCCTCGAGATGAGCCTCCTCTTTCCTTTTGAGAAAATCCTTTGTATGCATATTCTTTAGCATGAAAAACTTGCTCCAAAGGTTGATTGTGATATTTACTTATTCTTTGCTCGTGTGCTTCTAAAGATCCAATAAGTTCACATTGGGTGAGCTTATCGAGATCTTTAGTTTCTGTGATGACGGCCACCATGTGCTCAAACTTTTGAGGAAGACTCCTCAAAATCTTCTCAACAACTTTCTTATCTGGAACACCATCACCACAACTTTTGATTTGATTTGTGATTTCAGCAAGTCGGCTAAAAAAATCCTTGACAATCTCATTTTCTTTCATAGCTAGATTGTCGAATTGACTCCATAAAGATTGCAGCTTGATGGCAATCACTTTTTCAGATCCTTGAAACTCTATTTTTAGAGTTTCCCATGCATGCTTTGCTTTTCTTTTACTAAATATTCGAGGATAAATGTTTTTGCTTACACCTTGTTGAAGAATCCTCATAGCCATTGCATTCCTCTTGATATTCTCTTTGTTCTCCTCCTTGTTTTCTTCATTTGAAGGTTCTTCATAACCTTCTTCGATCATATCCCAAAGATCTTGGGAAAGATAGATGTTCTCCATTTGCGAACTCCAATAATCATAGTGTTCACCATCGAATATTGGAACTTGGCTTGAGGTATATGAGAATATGGAATTTGAAGTTGTGGACATTTGGGAGGGATAATATGGAATTTGAACTTGGCTCTGACCAAATTTGTTGGGGATTTTTTGTGTAGTAGAATATTTGAGGAGAAGAGTTTAGACAAAGCTACCGCTCTTGTCTTCTTTGATTTTGCTCTAGAAGTATTTTTTGAAGATTGAATTCATTTTTGGTCCATCTCCATACAAAGGTATTTATAGGTAGATGGATACAGGTAGGAGGGTGACGTTCCAGATAGATATAAATGTAATAACTCTCTACTTTGACCAACACTAGAAATGGAGAGACATGCATGAATGTAAGTAGAGATATATGAATATTACAAATTAAAGAAGCCAACTCCTCATACCAGCGAATGCTTTCCAAGTTGAGGAAGGTGAAACCATCCTCCAAAGACGCACCATCCAAGCAATGGGGCTGCGTATTGCATACGCCTACTCGTAACACATTGTTGTCCATTAACGGGAGCCAGTTGAGGATAAATCTTTCTCGGAAGGGCAATCCAAGTAGGGAATGTCCAGCAAAGTTGGCTCCTTTTCGTCCAAGACAATACTCAAGTTGAAGTTTTGTATAGTGTGGACTATAAGACTTTATTGTCCCATGTGTGATATATTTAATGTGGATAAATAAATAAATAAAAGGATAATTACAAATAATTATGTGGGTTATTTTGGAGCAATTAAAATACTACCTGATATTTGATGGGCATATTGGTATTATTGAAAAACACAAATATTAAGATTGAGTCATCTCTCCGGGGCATAAAAAGGTATTCTCAAAAACCCTAACAGCCATCAGAAAAGCGTGAGAATAGAAAGACAGTCAAGGAGGAGAGAAACGTCAGTCTTCTTCGATTTAACTATTTGACTTCTACATGGACAAATGTATGTAATTTATTTGTGAGAATCATAGATTTCAAGATCCTATAGGTTTTTGATTATTAGGGATTTAATTGAAAACACATGAATTAGTTTTACATTTGGTATCAGAGCATGTGTTGTGAGATCTGTGATTCTTCGTAAATGCTTATTTCAAATTAAAGTTGTTTGGCAATTGAATATTTGATTCCACTGCAATATGAAAGGCAAAATATTTTTCAGATCTGTATTGAGTATTTGCGTATTGAGATCTTCGATTGTCGTATTGTTATAATTCTTGTCGTGTGACTTCTTTCCAACTAAACGTGTTATTGTTCTGGATTTGTGAAATTAATTGGTTTTTACTGCATCTGAGTTTAATTGGAAATTAATTTCATGATTTTGATTTGTTTGTATACGGGAATTATCGCATCTTTGTTTCTGCCATTAGCCCATTAATGATTCCATGTTATGGTTTTCGGAATTCATATTTATTGTTTTTTCCATATGTTGTCTCCATAATGTGTTCCGTTTATTACGTCATGTTTTGGATATTAGTGATTATGTCAATCTGGTTTACGCCATCGATGTATTACGGTTTCAATTGAATAGCCCAGAATCAAAAATCAATATCAGGCTATATTATTTGGAAATTCGTTGTCGGATGTTAATTCTTGTTTGGCAGAATAATGAAATTAGTATATTGAATTGATTATGTGTTCTGGAATCGAAACTATTTTTATATCGGTTACTGTATTTTTCTTTTGCTGCTAATTGTGGTGTGATTGGTTATTGTATAAAGTGAAATTTAATTTCTATATATGAATACAAGAGAAAACTATGGAATCAAATACTATGAAAGTTTAATTTTGAAATTATTTATTCAATTAACCATACAATAATGGATGCCAATCATAAATAATTGATTTATGGGTATATTGAAAAATTCATTGTTATAAGGCATTTATAGATCGCCCAAAGGTTGATGTTGTTCTTATGACTAACGGATATAACTGTAGACAATTAATCTGTATTGTTGGTTTATTAATTATCCAAAGATAATGAATAAATCTGACTGATACTTGTTTTATTGTCAAATTAAGTTTAAAACTTTTTAGCATCGTTATGCCTTAATAATTGTATGTTGATGTATCACTCAAAGGAGAGCATCAATATAAATTTATTGTTTAATATTATCTCAAAACTTATGCTTCTTTTATTTTATAATGCAACAATTGTTCCCAATACTTTAAGTTCTCATGTTTCCTCTGTGCCAATCTTTAATGGGCTGAACTTCTCTAATTGGAATGAGCAAGTTCAATTCCATCTTGGTGTGATGGATCTTGATCTTGCTATTGTGGAAGAGAAGCCTACTGCTATTACTGATTCTAGTAGTGATGAACAGAAAGTCCACTTTAAAAATTGGGAAAGATCTAACAGACTCAGCATAATGTTCATCAGAATGACTGTCGCAGACAATATTAAGATAGCTTTCCCCAAAACTGAAAATGCTAAAGAATTTATGGGTTTCATGGGAGAGCGCTCTCAAACAGCTGATAAGTCTCTTGCTGGACATTAATGAGTACGTTGACCAGCATAAAGTTCGATGGTTCACGTACGATGCATGAACATGTCATTGAAATGACAAACATTGC
>AYJT01049793.1:0-15960 GCA_001278415.1 Ocimum tenuiflorum
TTCTGAAAGGAACAATACTTCATTACCTTTATTGAGGACTATTCACGTTATAGTTATGTCTATCTATTACATGAGAAATCTCAAGCAGTTGATGCCTTGGAAATCTACTTGAATGAAGTAGAAAGGCAATTGGATAGAAAGGTGAAAATAATTAGATCTGATAGAGACAGTGAGTATTATGGAAGATATGATGAAAGTGGGAAACATCCAGGTCATTTGCTAAACTCCTTCAAAAACGTGGTGTTTGTGCACAATATGCTATCCAGGCACACCACAACAAAATGGTGTTTCAGAAAGGCGTAATAGAGCATTAATGGATATGGTTAGGAGTATGTTAAGTAACTTAAAGTTACCCTTATCACTGTGGATGTACTCTTTGAAAACTACCATGTATTTGTTTAACAGGGTCCCTAGTAAAGCAGTTCTAAAGACTCCTTTTGAACTGTGGACGATTACGAAACCCAGTTTAAGACACCTGCATGTTTAGGGTTGTCAAGCAAAAGTAAGGGTCTACAATACAAATGAAAAGAAATTGAACGCCAGAACGATAAGTGGATACTTTATCGGCTATCCAGAAAAGTAAAAAGGGTATATCTTTAACTGTCCTAATCACAGCATGAGAACTGTTGAGACTGGAAATGCAAGGTTCATTTAAAATAATGAAATCAGTGGGAGTACAGTTCCACCACGTGTTGTGGAAATTAAAGAAGTTAGAGTGCAAGTTCCTTCAATTTGTACATCTTACAATAAAGTGTGTGCTATTCAAATTGTTGTACTGAACAACAATGAAAATGAGCAACACAAGACGAACCCTTGATTCAAAATGATCATCATGAGCCCGAAGCTCAAAAAATGAACCTGTTGTTCAAGTACCACAAGAAACAGTATTTAGGAGGTCTGAAAAAGAAAAGACACCAGCTATTTAGGATGATTACTTGGTATATTTGCATGAGTCAGAATCTGACTTAAGCATCAACAAAAATGATACAGTCACATTTTCACAAGCCATGAGTTGTAATAACTTTCAGGAATGGTTAGAGGCCATGATAGATGAGTTAAAATCTATGAAACATAATGATGTTTGGGACCTTGTAGATTTACCGGAAGGTTGCAAGAAAGTTAGTTGTATCCGGATCTTTAAGACCAAATATGACTCTAAGGGCAATCTTGAACGCTTCAAGGCCAGATTTGTTTTTATAGGTTTTACTCAAATTGATTGAATCGACTATAAAGAGACATTCTCACCTGTCTCACTAAAGGATTCTTTCAAAATTATCATATCACTTGTAGCTCATTATGACATGGAGTTACATCAAATGGATGTGCAAGCTGCCTTTCTTAATGGTGAATTAGAGGAGAATGTTTACATGGATCAACCTCCGGGTTTTAAGGTTAAAGGAGGAACACATGGTGTGTAAATTAAAAAAATCAATATACGATCTCAAGCAAACTTCCCGCCAATGGTTTTTAAAGTTCAATAATATCGTTACCTCTTTTGGATTTACGGAGAACACCATTGATCGATGTATATATCTGAAGGTCATGGGAGTAAGGTTCTATTTTTAATACTGTATGTTTCTTGCTTGCAAGTAATGATATTGGTCTTCTCAATGAAACGAATTGGGCTTGTCTCAGAAAGCTTATATCAATAAAGCTCTAGAGAGATTCAAAATGGAGAAATATTCTGCATCACCTGTTCCAGTTCAGAAAGGAGACAGATTTAGTCTCGCTCAATGTCCAAAAAATGAATTGGAACGGAAACAAATGAATGAAATTCCTTATGCATCAATTGTTAGGAGTATTATGTATGCCTAGACCTGTACTTGATCGGACATAAGCTTTATAGTTGGAATGTTGGGTAGATACCAAAGCAATCTAGGAATTGACCACTAGAAAGCTACAAACAAGGTTCTGAGATACTTACAGGGAACAAAGAATCACATGCTTACATACAAGCGATCGAGTCATCTGGAAGTGATTGGATATACAGATTCTGATTTTGCTGGATGTGTGGATACAAGAAAGTCCACGTATGGCTATGTATTTCTTCTAGCCGGAGAAGCAATATCATGGAAAAGTGCAAATCAATCCATTGTTGCTGTATCTACTATGGAAGCTGAGTTTGTAGCATGTTTTGAGAATACAATTCAAGCTAACTGGCTGCGAAACTTTATTTAAGGGCTTAGAATTGTCGACAGTATTGCTAGGCCGCTGAAATTGTATTGTGATAACTCCACAACAGTTTTCTTCTCTAAGAACGACAAGTACTCTAAAGGTGCTAAGCATATGGAATTAAAATACTTTGTCGTTAAAGAAGAAGTTGAGAAACAAAAGATGTCAATAGAACATATTAGCACAAATCTTATGATAGTTGATCCTTTGACAAAAGGATTACAGTCCAAGACATTCATTGAGCATGTTGGAAATATGGGCGTTATGATTAATGATGAGTAATAGATATTGTTTATTTTGTATCGACACTTTGAGCTCTTTTATGATATGTTTCTGATTTGAATATCTGTGTCTATTTGCATGCATATTTGTATTCGATTAATGTGAACAGATATTATCTTATACAAAGATATTATGTTGGACCAAATGCATGCTCCAAACTAATGATTGTGTTAGAAATATGGCTGATTATGTGGTATATGAAAGGGACTGTGTCAATTACGTGACATACAACCGTCATGACTCAAATTAATTTTATATTTTTAATCATGATATTGTATCGAACTCAATGATAGAAATTTTTGACTTATCAATGAGCATTATGTTAGTGAAATTTATTTATCCATGACGGAATTAGTGTCACATGTGACAAGTGAGAGAATGTAAGACTTTATTATCCCATGCGTGATACATTTAATGTGGATAAATAAATAAATAAAAGGATAATTCCAAATAATTATGTGGGTTATTTTGGAGCATTTAAAAGGTTAATAACTAATATTTGATGGGCATATTGGTATTATTGAAAAAACACAAATATTAAGATTGGGTCCTCTCTCCGGGCATAAAAAAGTACTCTCAAAAACCCTAACGGCCATCAGAAAAGCGTGAGAATAGAAAGACAGTCAAGGAGGAGAGAAACGTCAGTCTTCTTCGATTCAACTATTCGATTTCTACATGGACAAAGGTATGTAATTTATTTGTGAGAATCATAGATTTCAAGATCCTATAAATTTTCAATTATTAGGGATTTAATCAAAAATCACATGAATTAGTTTTACATGGGGATTGATCATGGATGGGGTTAGCGAGAATCTTGCCTGCTACTAATAGTTTTGGGTTCCCCTTGTTAGGAAAAACTAAAGATTTTTCCACGAGGGCGTACTAATATTTTTAGAAAAATATCATTTTGCTGTTTTCATTTTTCCGTTTTCTCAAAAAGCATCATGTATTCATGTGGTTGTATGCATAATCTAGTCAAGAAAAAGCAGTTTTTTGGGCTTAATAAGGTCCGAATTATGAAGCAACTTTATAAGGTCCATGGCGCATTATGATACATATATTTTCATTTTGTATTTATTGAATTTTTGTCAGTATACTTTAGTATTTTGCACCGTCATATAAAGAAATGGGCACTCTAGGAGCCCTGCTAATTATTTGTAATATCCATATATGGGATTCACATACAATTGTAGCCCTAAACCCCTAGAAGGGGATCATAACATTTTGGCCCACGTTGAAATTGAAGTATTTGCTTGAGATGACTCTAAATTTATTTGTTTCTTTTAATATATAAATCTAGTGTGGTGGTAATTTAATTTTGTTGGGATTGGGTTTTCTATCCACACTTTCAAGTTTAAATCAGAACGGTCAACTTCACAAATCGATAAAACATTGTTTGTCCTCTCGTGAGACAGCGAGTTCAATGCGAGTAACATTTGCACGAAGTTGGGACCATAGAAATTCATAAAGAGTTGAGAATATAATATGTTCAAGATGTGAAGAAAATTGGTGTGATATTTCATAAGTATAGAAGTTATGAAATTTTGATTTTTGTATAACGTTATTTGTGTACTTGATTGAGACACTCTTCAAGTAAACATTTTGAAGAACTCATGCTCTATGTTGACGTAATATTCTTCTTTTTCTTTTTCAAGAAAAGGATTCACTTCATTAGATCATTCTTTCGTTGACGTAATAGGAATAAATATATATGCATGCACTGATTTTGGTGTGCTTGGATTTTGTAATGTTTCTCACATGAATGCAGAATTCCAGTTAATGCCCAATATTTGCAGCAAACACCCATAAAAACGAGCTAGGATATAATTATCAATATCTTTCATAATAAGCCAAATATACTTAAACCAAACAAATTATAATACTCGCCTCATCAAAAAATTTGCAAGAAACTTCATAAGCATATGAATGTGCTAATCAAACAACTTCAATTCTGCGAAAAAGAATCTTCAATATGGATGGATGAATGTTAGTTTAAAGTAAATAGGATAAAATGAATAATTTTAGCTCCAATTTCGTAACCCCGCATTAGTGTATATAAGTGAATCTTGATGTCACTAACGGACGTGCTTTTCACGTGACTCCCGTTGAGCCATCAATTTGGAATCAAAAGTATTTCGTTTCTTTTCTTTTTTTCTTTTTGTTTTTGTCTCCCTACTTAATATAAATTTTGATCAGAATCAAGAGATAATATGATTTATTCCCTGTGCAACTGGTTTTGGTCCTTTAAATTAATTTAAAAACAAAATAATGATAAATTTATTAAACTAAATTCCTCGTGAGTGTTGGCCCCAAATTAATGTATCGCTATTGCCTAGGCAATGCAAGCATTTCATGTTTAGCAAATCTGTATCTGAGTTTTCTTTTTTGAGGGATATATCTGAGTTTTCTCAATGTATGTATCTGGTAATGGGTTTGCTTTTTGTTTTTGTTTTTGTTTATGCTGTTTTACATCATATATCTGTCATTCTTGCCGCATACATATTCGAATTTAATTGTCATTACTCGTTACCTACTTTTTATCCTTTTTGTTCGAATGGGTGGAGTTTATTTCTCTCTATATTTTTAATAAATTGAGGAAAGTAATAATGAGTTTTTATTGTCTCATTTGAAGTTCAAGTTCTTTGATGATGTCGAATTTGATGCTTCCTGTCATTGCATCTCAACAAATAGTTGCGTTTGTGTGTGTGTGATTTCCATTTTTATTACAAAACTATTGTTAGAAAATGAGGCATGTCATCACGCATCAACTGCATTTGGACAGTAGTTGGAGTTTGCGATAATATCGTATACATAATTGTAAAAATAGCGATAAATCAATATCACAATTTATGACAGCGAACATCATTTGGAATCCAAATCGGCCATGTGCTTGTTTGACATCTTTCACTAACAATAGACTCGTGTCACTCGTTATGACAATAATACACTTGGTTGAAAAGGCCAGTTGTTATCCACCCATCCTACATAAAAGAACTCCTCTTCACGTTCCAATTCAAATTATCATATATCTATGATGTTTGTAGTTTGTCAATTATATTGAAATATTAATCAGTTAATTAGTGAATATCAATTCAAACCTTTTCATTTTGTCCGAAACTAACTTGAAATTTGTTTTTTATATGCGTATCCAAATTGCCGCAATGAATGAACACTACAATATAGTAATTTAGAAACAAAAACTCATTTTTTTTTGCCGTTAAGCAACAGATGATTGAAACGTATACTGATTCATGAAGATAAATCATACTCTTAGTTAAGTAATTTTTTATCATGATTCATCTCCATTAATTAGTAGATATGTTAATCATCTAAATAGTGTAACGCAATGTGTATCACAATTATATAACAGAACTATCTCAACCGCATTTTTTGGGTTTGAATATTTGGAGCTCATATGCAAACACACACAGAGCTAAATTTGTGATTGAATTGCATTACTGATCCCATAGGATATAGTTTCATTTTATATTGGTCTCAAATCCAATAAATTTGCTATCTTGGTCCCAAAACTAATGAATGATTGACGTGAATCATGTGTTCATTTGCTCATTTTATTTTATATTAATTTATATTATTCTTAATGAAACAAAGAATCAGAATTAAAATGTCAAAAAGAGTTTTTAGATTAAAATTGTAAAAATATTTTGATGAAAAATTTGCTAGTAAGATCAAAACTGCAAGTATAAAACTAAAAGTAAATTTTTGGGACCAAAATGAAACAGGACCGTATCTTGTGGGATTGAAAATGCAATTTGCTCCTAAATTTGTGCACATTCAACTTCATGCATACGTAATTTGAATTAGAAGAACTCCCCAAAATAAAAACACGTCGTCTATCAGAACGACTTACTCTTCAAACAATACATTTTTATTAAATTCAAATTATTTCTTTCTTTCAAAATTTCAGTCAGACTTTGATCGCGTAGGCTATCACGACATACCTTGCCTTTGTAGGAAATAAAATTGGTTAGAATATAAATGTTGATTGAGTAAACTTCATTTCAAAAGAAATAGAAGTGTGAGCGCGAACCGGTTCACGTGCAGAATAAAAAGTGTTGGGACCGAATCATATGTTATGTCTTAACATTTCATATTTTAAAATAAATAAATAAAATAATCGAGGTAGTTATTTCATTCTTCGTAACAGAAAACGATTGTTCAGACAAATTATAATTATGGCAGACAGTGATAAATTCTGCACTATCAGGAGTTGATCCTTGTCGCAGGAAAAGCTGCTTTACAAAATTATTACCTATAAAATATTTTTGCCAATTACTTTTTTCATTTTCTAAATTGTAATTAATTTTGCCGTTAATTTAATAAATAAACGGTGAATATTACAATCCGGTTCTTTTAGTTGGAAATGTAGAAATAAATATTTAGAATAATTCAGAAAAAAGTCCTTACAATAAACTTTTAAATTAACGATATGAACTTTGAAATTTTTATTGCTTTTTAGCTATTTCTAATTTATTAGTTTTACATGGTTAGTATAAAAATATTTAGCATATAAATTATGAATTAACTTTAAATTGATTTGTCATTGGATCTTTGATACACAAACCACGCTCTCGTAAGGGTTAGCAAACCCTTATAAAGATGTATAAGAGTTATGCAATTATAAATACTCAGTTAAATTTCAGAGAATAATGGTGTTGATTTTTTTAGTAAGTCTTGAATTTTTTTTTTTTTAATTACGTGCATTTGTTTTTCAATTTGAAACTACATTATTGATGCATGGATGAAATACGACGTCAATCGACGGACGTAGCCAATGGTACCTAAATCCTAGGTTCGTAGCTTAATTAATTAATCTTAGGGTTTAATAATAAATAATAAATAATACTATGTGTACAGAATGTGTATTGGCCGATATTGGTGCAGATTTTTCCTTCCATCGGCTCCTGATGCAAATGATTTGATACCTCTTTTTATCGACATTAGATCATAAGTTCAAATTATAAGGTGAAAGTGTATACAATATTATATACTTTATTGCTATATCCATGCTTTTCCGAATAACTGCGCCTGCTCATCTTCTTACGAGTTGCTTCTCAAACATTAAATATTAAAAATAAAGTGGGACAATATCAACTAATGATCCACTAATAATATAAAGTTATCCGGAAGCATTTGCGTGTCGTTAATTAGAATGAGTTTGTGATTAGTCGTAATTGAAAGTAGATCTTCCTTAATTAGTGGACAATTAATCATTTGAATAATCATACTTTCTTTATTCTTTGCCTCTTCGTGTGAGAAAAAAAAAAAGAAAGATCATGTTTGCTAAGTTGGGAACTGAAATAGAAGTTCTTTCTTCTTTTGCGGATAAAGAATATTCCATGAGATGTGTGTTTTCTTGACTCACATTTGACGAATTTTTCATATGTTTTGTGATGTTTAAATCTTAAATGATAAGGAACAACAATTTTGGGTTTAGGGTTTATTGAAGTGAAGAAAAATACATATTATTATGCTCCAGCAAATAAATTAGAAAATAGAGAGAGAGAGAAATTACAAGGCATAACAACAAGAACACAAGAATAAACTGAATTATAATATCATGGGATAAATGTTTATGGGTGGAAATGAAATACTTAGAATTTCTTTTTCTTTTTCTTTTTTTTTGGAGCATAAGTTTTTGGGAACTTGGGATTTAACACTGTAGCAACAACTAAAAAAATGGAACGGATAATCTGGAAGTAAGTCTGATCAGTTATGGTCACTTAAAAATTAGAGCACAAAATTTTTTTATTGGTAAAAATAGTAAAGTGCATTTTATACACTTTTTGCGAAAAAAGTTTCCACTGATCGCGGCATTAATATTCACTTCCATCTTTTCGTGTCCCCGGCTCAACGTCGTTTTCGTCCAAGAAGTGAGCTGTACGACGTCGCTCCAAATAGTAGATATTTTTTTCTTTTTTTTGTGGAAAAATGGTAGATATTTAAGGTATTTCAGTTTTTCTTTTCTTTTTTTTTTTTCTCAAGGGAAATGTCTAGAGCTATAGATGGTGTAGTAACTAGGTTGTTATTCGTATTTGATTCTCTAAGGGCGATATACACACGTATATACATATAAATATAATATGTGGTAAACAATCTTTCACCTCATGGTGTAGTGGTAAGTATTTTTTCCATAACCTTAAAGGTTAAGGGTTCGAGTTTATGTGGGAACATTAAGGTGTCATTTATTTAATATTGTATTTAAGTTATAAAAAAAATCTGTTAAGTCCTAACTTTTACTTTTTTTTCTGTTAAGTCCTAACATAAATCAAAGTAGCACTATATATTTCGAATTCACACGCACTATAATGATTTGATAAATCGTATAATTAACACGATAAAAATTATACCATAACAAAGTTTAAAATCTTCCAATCAAGCAAAATTACGTAAATAAAAATGATTCGGTTCAACATTCCAATTCAAAATATCGAATCGAATAATTTTACACTGTAATAAGTTCACAAAAGAAAATTGTTAATGTATCAGGCCAGGAAAGGAATACAAATTTATATTGAAATATAAACGATATTAATGAAATATATGTATCAAATGTGAACACAACATAAAAACTTGCATTTCATTTGCTTATCATGTCGAATCCAGTAAGTTCTATAACATTTATGAGTTCTATCGATTCAAACCCAAAACATTAGTTTAACGAATAATTTGAAATCAGAAATCTTTAATGTTTTTAATAAATGAAATTGTTAGTATAGGATCTCCATTTTGATTCTTCTTTATTTTATTTTTATATTAATTTGCAATAAACGGTAATTTTATTATACGTTGATAAAGAATATTAATTAAAAAAAAGTAAAAAGTAAAAAAGTGCTCATATGCATTTTTCCTTCTCAAAGTACTAAATTTATAGTTTTACCGAATTGGAAATTCAGGCATATTTGGGTTACTTGTTTAGAATCACTATAAAAAAAATATAGGAATGAAATTGTTGTGATATTAAATGGATTTAGTGGATTTCTAATTATTTTGGAATCCTTCCAAAATCATTAACCATGTGATTAGGATTTTTAACAACCAATGCCCTTATTTTTCAGCTCCTCAATTTTTTTGAAACGCTCAATGGTTCTTTTAGCGGTAAGTATTGTATTTTAGGCAAAAATTTGCGTTAGATCGTCTACGATTTAGGCGGATCTAAATAGTTCATTTCCACCAATTCAAGCTCATTCCCACTTTGACTCAAACACATATTCGTCTAGAATCCTACACTCAATCCGCCTAAATGATTTAATCAGTCTAACAAGAGACCTCCTCTTATCTTAAATATTAGGCAATAGCCCAATGTATATATTCAAATCGATTGTAAGTTATAATCCTATCTATCAACTTTATTAATTGAGCATTTATTATGACTTTGATTCAGTTTCTTAAATTATATTATTTTCACTTATAAATATGCTGTTGTTTTAGAAAATAGGAAAGAAATTTCAAAAGAAAATAATGGTAAAGATAAATAAATATATATATATATATATGTATATATATTCATTTCAAACTGACGGAGAATTTTTTGAGAGGCACCGACAAGAAAAATGTTGTGTTCACAGAAACGAAACTAAAATTTATTATCCGTTAATTTATAGTTACCTTGTTTTGCACTTTTTTAGATTAATTAAGTCTAGTCTCAACTCCCAATGCAGTGTAGTAATTGTTAGCGATAATTAACTTATTTATATTCTAGAATCTTCTCGATTTTATTGTTTCGGCTGTATATTCATCTAAAATTATAGATCGCAAACCTAACCTAATTGCTAGCTAAGAGTTAGCAATAATCGATTTTAATTAGGGTTTCATAACAAGACTAACGAAAACCAATTTAAACATCTAAACCAAAAAGGAGAGAAAAAGCTGGATTTGCCTTCATTTATCCAATTTTTTTACTAGAGGGGTATCTTTTCAAATTAACGATTCGTAGCCTTTAATTTATTCTTTTTCGTATATAATAATCCGGTGGTTTAACACGAATTGGAAATGTTGCTTTCTGGTTGGATATTTCTATTTTATATGTATAAGCCCATACTTAATTAACTGTCCCAATATGAATTATCAACTATAGATCGATAATTAGTGCAATCCAACTAAGAAGATATGCTGTTCTGCAATAGGATGATTGAAGTGAGAGAGGGAGAAGTGATTGCTCATTAATCCTTTTGCCCCTATACAAAAATGTCATTTCAGATCTTAATTATATCATGATTCTTAATTAAAATTGGGATAATATTATAGCAGGGAAATTCTTAAATACCTATGGATACGACCAGCTATAATGTGTTAGCCCGTATGAGCTAATTAAGAATTACGAATAAAACTCATCCCTTAATCTATCATGATTTATGATCATGAATTATATAATATAATATAATTTTACTGGAGTAATGGGTAAGAAAGTAATTTACGACTTATTTCCTCATATACATTGTTGAATATATACTTTTTGTTTGTTATATTACTACATTATAATGTTTTCTTGTGTGTATTTTTTTTATACACATTGCTAAATGCAATTTTTCAGGGATATTTCAACATTATAGTGTTTGTTTATGTGCATTTAACATTTTTTTTTTACATAGATAGCATATGATTGAACTCTTGGTAATTTTCTTAAATACATTGTTGATTGTAATTTTTTCTATGATATAACAGCATCATAACATTTATTTATATGCATTATTGACTTCTTTTTTTAGCATTCTATACTCAATTTTTTTATTGCATTATTGAATGTTTCTTTTTTTTTTTGGTTAAAATTTCTAGATTATAATGTTCTTTTAAGTAAGTATTTGGAATTTTAATTTTAATTGAAATCATAAAATTATTGTTAATTTACTTATGTTATGTAAAAAATTATTTAAATGAAGAGAGATCTGTGTGTTTGAAGATTTATGACGATTTTAGAGTCCAGAAAAAAAACGATAAATGATAGGAAAAGGAAACTCATGTATTTTACATAATTGCACTTAAAAAATAACGAAAATATTGTAAAATAAATGAAAATGCATACACAAAAAAAATTAAAAATTTGGATGTTGATCACCTTAATAATGAATAAGATCTATTTTAATTAATTACTACTATAAAATATTAATATTTAAGCGCACAACGGCGGAATAGAACGAATAATTTTACGCCGCAATGTTTGTGCTGCTGTGCAATTTAAAGTATAACCTACTATTTATTTTATGGTTTTTTTTGGCATTTTAAATGCGTGTAATGTTTATGGTATATATATGTTTTAATAACATGGGTTTAAGATTCGGCCAACAGCTAAAGTAAGATCTCATCAGATTGGGAAAATGAGTTAATACACGATCTTGAACTATATTATTTCGTTTATGTTTTTCCCGATTCGAGTACAATGCACGAAATTTGCTTGAGCGATCCCAAAGGTGCCATCTGTGATGATTAAGGATGAAAGAAAAAATGTCATTGATGTATAATATTATGATATATAAATATCTAGTTGCTTGAAACTGTAATTAAAGGATTTAAATTAAGCTGAGGCAATCTAATCAACCTAGCTAGATTGATGAACAACCAAATCCACTTTTACGATTTTCCAGACATAAAGTGTCATTCTCTGTAAGTCAATGTTGATAATTATTTCCTTGTTCCGTTGCTACGTACTTTATCAAATCTACGGGGGGAAAGCAATCACTGAGCGAAAATTGGATTGCATCATGGAAATCGACGGTCATGAATTTCCAACAATATATGTATAGCAGCGTTGCAATAAAAGTAGTCACATTGAAATCCCTTTTGGAATACGGAGACTCAGTAAAAACTCTTTAAATGAGAGAGGTATAGGGTTTAAATTCCCACTCCCTCATTCCCCAACTCAAAAAAAAAGTATTCAAATTGAGATCAGTAGAGAAAGTGAAAGGACGCTATTAACAAAAGATAAGATGTCTTTGATCGATGGCCGAAGCTAATATTTGTCTTTTAAAAAATGAAAAAAAAATTATTTTTTAACTTCAATTTTATACGGGAGAATAATTAATTTGAAGTTGAGTTGTGAAGTTTGAACAATCTATATTAATAAGAATGATAATTAGGGTTGTGATTTTCCCTACTCTATTTGTAATAAGAGTAATTAATTACCTCTTATTTAGGTTGGTATTTGTTTTTCTGTGTTATGAATGTGATCAAATTTTATTCAACTTTTGCTAGTATTTTTAAGACTGAATATAATGCAGAACTCTCAGAAAATTTTTACATGTTTGGATATTTACATCATCCAAGAGTATAAAAGAAAGTTATTAAAATTTAGTAACCTAATTTTCCTCTCAACGTGGTCAAGTAACCATTGAAATATAAAGGGACTGCCTTTTCAAAAAAAAAAAAAAGAAAAGAAAAGAAAACAAATATAAAGGGACTGGAGAGTGAAGCACCAAAAATTTAATGGGGTTGCTCGACCTAGTGACCTGTTGTATTTTAATTTCTCGCCTTCAAACAACGCATTTGGACTTCAATTGATGTAATTTCAGTTGGACTAGGTCACAAATTCGAAGAAGTTTCTGAAACACCCATTAATAGCAAATTTTCCAAGAAAAATTGGAGATAAACTCGACCTCACTGAAGATCTTATCATCAATCTTGATTTGTCTCCTCAGATTTTCTTAAAATGGGAGATAATGACGATTTACGGGAACTTCGAAGATCTTATCATAAATCTTGATTTTTCTTTTTTTTTTTTTCCTTTGAAAAGTTGATAAATGCTATTAAATGCAGTGAAATGGAAATAAAAGAATCAGAAAGAAGTCGCTGAGGTCCTTCTAAACAAAACAAAAGGAATAGCAACAAAATAAGAAGGCGTGTCTATCAAGAATATAGACAACCATGCAATTTCATTGCAGGAATGGCCATTAATGCAAATGATGAGAGAACAAAGTAAATTAAAATTGAATGATATATATACATTGCATAGTAATGAGACGAGGAAAAAAAATATTATATATAGTTTTTAATTAATTTTCTGAGGCTATAAATGAGAAAAATTTACGAGATCTAAGTTGGGAGAATTCTTTCACGACACATATGTGAGGCCTGCCCCACGTCAAAGTGTTACGACTCTAATTTACACATCCATAATCAAAGTGATCATGCCACATGTTCGTTATGAAAATGCATGGACCCAATGCTAAAGGGGTATTATCGAAGTTATTTATATTTTTTAATTCGTTTAGCACAATGAGATGTGTTAACATTTAGGAATTAAAGTTTAAAGAAATATTCAATTATACTCGAATCTTTTTAGCCAATTTTATTGACCGCACTTATTCCCAATAGATTTCAGGAATTTTTTAACACTTTAGATTTCAAGTAATACATACATGTGATCATCCTGATTTATTTTATAATAATCCTCGCACAATTCACAATATAAAAAAAAAAATAATTCATTCTGGACGTCACTCTGGCCTCCACCTTAGACGGTTTAATTAGAAGTGGTAGTGTAAATGCCATTAATTAGATTACTATATGGAATCGCCTAGAAAAAAATTTTCAAAATTGACTTGGTATGAGCGGGATTGAGCTTAAGTTCGAGCTATTTAAGGTGGTCTCAAATTCGCACTCAAGTTTCAGAATGTTCAACTCAATAAATTCACAAGTCTAATCGAGTTTGAGCTTTATTTGATGCAATAAACTTGCAAGCCTTGTTGAGCTCAAACTCAAGTTAGAGTCACAAGCTCTTCGAACTCGTGGTTTCGCCCATAAACTCATTACTCATAGTTAACAATATTAAATAGATAATTCTTTATTAAAAATAGAAATAGATCTTGATCAAGTCAAGCTCCAACATGATGAACTTCAGTATTAATTGAACTCTCGAATATGAAAAATCTAAGCTCAAACATTAATATTTCATGTTGAGTTGTTGGACAACAGCAAGTCAAAGTGGAAGACACAAAAAGGATAGAGTAAAAAGCATTTAGCTTGGTCATAATATTGAGAAATTTGAAGAACAAGTATCTACATAGTCGACCAGTGAATAGTAAGAGTACATTTTGGGTGATATTATTTCGATTGTGTAACTAAAATACAACATTAGGCTACCATGATAGTCACCGAGCTAGATTCTTTACATATTCCAGTTTATATTCCAACCTCAATATTTGTTTTTTTTTTTTTAATTTGGAGATGAGGAGAGGGAGGATTGAATCTTAAACCTCTCTTATTGAAGAATCTTTGTATGTGGGTGTCCATCACTAGGTTATCCTCAAGATACCAATACATACATGTAATAAAATGAAATTTTCACGGTTGGAATAAAAATAGACGAGCCCTGTGCATGAAATGTCGGCATATTTTAGGTAACAACGACAGTGTGGATGCAAAACGTGGAGATTAATCCCAGCCATTCATAGAAAAGAAAAATAATAAAAGATAAAAAAGAATGTGGCATGGTAAAAAATAAAAAAGAAATAAAAAAAGGAAAGCGAAAGGAGAAAGGGAAAAGAGGTAGAAACAAAAAAGAGGAGAGCAGAAACAAGTTTGATCACGGAATAGGGGGAGATGTGCATGTGCATGTGCATGTGCGCCTGCTTCCATTTCCGCCGTTTCACTCTTTACCGGTCGTTTTCCTACCTACAAATTTGTCAGACCACAACAATATTTTTCCTTTTTTAATAAATAACAAGACAATTTATTTACTTTCTTCTTTGCATGGAAAATATTAATTATAGTTCTTTTTTCTTTTACCATTATAGTTATTAGCTAGAACAGTGGCCGTCAAAATGAACAGTGTGGAAGATACATTGTTTAGGTGCAGATTTCATCACCCTAATTGCATGTAATCAAATGTGTCCATGATTAACAACTTAAGCACTCACTCTCTTTCAATAGGATACATTTTTTTTTCGAGAAATTCAACCGCATGTATAAAAACACGAAAATGATGAAATGAAAGTGATTGTTCGATATCAAATAAATATATATTTAAGAAAAAGATATAAATTTAGTCATTCTTCCTCACGAAGACAAATATTGGGCAATATCAAGTTACAATATTTAATAACGATAAGTTATTGTTATTCAAAATTATTATGCATAGAAAAATGAATCCTAAACAAAAGCAGGAAATTGAAACTGTAATTGCAAAGTCATGAGAGTACAATTTTATTTACAGTACTCTCAGACTTTTTTAGCTTTAGATTTTTTGTATCTAATATATGCCGTTTTCCTGAAAAAGAAAGAAAATGATTGCTAATTCAAACAAATTTAAACAATACATCATTATAATTAAATTAGTTTGAATAAGAGATAATGATGATGGATTTAAAGTAATTTACATAATGAAGAGATAATTAATTATTTCTTCTTTAATCATTTAATATGGACATGGGTTTAAAGTGACTTTTTTTTTATTTATTAAAACACGTTATAATAAATGCGTGTTAGTTTTTTTTTTCTTTATTTGCGATGGATTGACAATACATTTAAATTAAAATTCTATATCTAATAAAT
>AYJT01049816.1:0-17097 GCA_001278415.1 Ocimum tenuiflorum
ACTATGGTAACGCTGGTGCTGTGCGAAATCTTGGGAACCCCGAACTCCATAAGACCACCAAACACATAGAGATAGATGATTATACCATACGAAGAATCGTATGATGGAGGGGACGTGCGAGTCAATCAAATTAAGGCATTGGAGAACTTGGCTGATTCATTTACGATGGATTGTAACAGAGGTCTTAGAATAATATATTTTTAGACTGGGTCTGTTGCTGATGCCCCCATTTAGGAAACTTTCAATATAAGTAGGAGAAGTGATGTGTTGTAATAGTGATAGCCATATTTATAGACATATTTGAGCATGTGAAACACATTGTGTATACTAAAAGTTTTCTTCAGCATGTAAAACACATTCAGGGCGCATGACTGGGAACAAGGACAACATGGTGAGTGTTATCCCAGTTAGTGGGCCATCAGTAATTTTCGGGGATAACTCCAAGAGAAAGATAATAGCTTCAGGATCCGTCAGAATCAATGGATTTACCCTCAATGGTGTCTCACTTGTTTCAAATCTCAAACACAACTTAGTGAGCATCGTTTAACTTGGAGAAAATGGATACAAGACAGTATTTGCGAAAACAAAAGCTATATCAATGATGAGATCTCCAAGGAAATAGTACTTAGAGGAAAAAGACAAGGTGACTGTACATTGTTGATTGGGACAGTGGCAGCTCTGACTCTTGTCTAGTTTCTCAAAGTTCTACGGAGACCAGTTGGCTTTAGCATAAGAGGCAAAACCACCTGAACTTCAAGACGATCAATTATTTGGTCAAGCATGATTTAGCGGAAGGATTGCCAGCTGAGGTTTTGAAAAAGGAAGGAGTTTGCGGAGCTTTCCAGTTGGGAAAGCAGATGAAAGCATCCTTCAAAGGAAAGACAGTGGAGCCTAGCCGCGTTTTGGAGCTTCTTCACATAGATCTGTTCGGGCCAGTTACTCTTCAATCAATTGGAGGGAAGAGTTACACCATGGTGGTGATCGGCGATTTCTCTAGATATACTTGGGTGGAGTTTCTTAGGATCAAAGCTGAAGTGAAGATGGTTTTGCCGGAGCTGATTCTGAAGGTTCAGAATTAGAAAAGCTGCAAAATTGTCAGAATCAGATCAGACAACGGGACAGAGTTCTGCAATGGACCAGTTATGGATTTTTGTGCGGATCATGGAATCGGTCACGTGCACTCAGCTCCGATGACACCTCAACAGAATGACCTTGCATAGAGAAGGAATCGAACATTGAAGGAAGCTGTGAGATCCATGCTATCTGAGGCCAAGATAGGTTAAAGCTACTAGGTTGAAGCCATCAGCACAACTTGCTATACTTAGAATCGCAGCTCCATCAATCTACAACTCAATAAAATACCTTCATAAGGTGTATAAGGGTAGTAAACCTTCTCTAATTCATCTACGTGTATTTGGTTGCCCATATTATATTTACAGCAATGAGAAATCTAAGTTGAATACCTTATCACCTAAAGCTCATGAGGGTGTATTCCTTGGCTATGGATACCCCTTTCCAAGGCATTTATGGTATTCAACAAGACAACCCTACTTGTGGAAATAACATGTGATGTTATTTTTGATGAGTTTACACTAGTGCGCAAGAACGCTGTAGAGCTAACCTTGAGCTGCCTAGAAGCCGATGAAACTGAAGTTCAGTTGGCCAACACCCGTCATGTGCAACAAGTTGATCACAAGTTCAGACTTTGGAGGTTGCCAGATAGATAGAAAAAGCACTAGCGGAACATGCTAGTTCCTTGGTCAAAAGTTGATCTCCTGGTTTAGCAAGAAGCAGCACTCAGTTGCCACCTCCATAGCTGAAGCTGAATATGTAGTTGCAGCCAATTGCTGTGCTAAACTCCTTTGGATCAAGCAACAACTGCTAGACTAGAAGATTCCAACTGAAGTTGTTCCAAAATTTTGTGATAACAATAGTACATAGCTATCAAGCGGAATCCGGTTCATCACTCAAGAACAAAGCATATCGATATTTGGCATCACTTTATCCGCGATCACATTGAGGAGAAGGATGTATCGATAGCTTATGTAAAGACTGAGGATCAGCTCGCAGATATCCTCACCAAGCTACTTCAGGAGTCCAGATTCAAGGAGCTATGACAATTGGGCCTTTTGGAACTGGACATGCTAGCTGAAGGAGAAAATAGAAGAATCTATACTACTGACTTAGTTTCTGACATTATCAAAATATTCTAATTCCCAATACTTTATAGTATAGTTGTAATAATAGGTGTTGATGAAAAAATTTATATGTATAATGACTTCTAAAATACATTCAGATATGGATGATTTTGTTAATTATATTTTGATATCATAGAGTAGAATATCAAATAATTGCAATAATATCAAACTTGACGACCTGAGGTAATTTGTATGAAAATGACATGTTAGTCCGCAGAATGCGCGGGTGTAATACTAATTTGTTTATGACATTGTAAATTTATAGATTTTGAGTATTGTAATTTTGGGGGTAATTCCTGAAGGTTAAGTCTGGCAGATTCAATAGATGTACTCTTTTTTCCTTACTAAGTTTGATCTCATTTGGTTTTTCATAGTGAATGTTTTTACTGAGACCTCTAGTGCAACATATGAGCAAAGGTATGTCATGTACTCTTTTTCTTGTCTGTTTTTCCCATTGAGTTTTTGGCAAGATTTTTAACGAGGCATGAATATAACGAAGTAATATCCAAGGAGAAGTGTTATAAATATATTTATTTATTATGTGGACGTTACTTAGATCTCATCTAAGAGATATACATCATAGATTTTATCAAATCTCTGTAGATCCTAGAATTATATATTTATATATTGTGATGGTATTGTAAATCTCTACACACGTTAATAAATAAAGACGTTAAGTTCTCTCTACACATTTTTTTCCTTACTGTTTTTCTCCATATTATAATTATGTATGTATGTGATTACCGGATGAGTCGATTTACAACAAGAAGATGTTTGTTTGATATTAGTGGAGGTATTGTTAAGCAAAGTAAATGAGGCCGACAACTGCCCCAGTTTTAGTAAATCCGACGGTCCAGAATGGTTCACCATCAGTCACATCTTGCAGCCTACTGTAGTGCCACGTAGTCCAATCACTTCCCACACAACCAATCTGCCCTCGACACACACTCTCTCTCTCCCGCGTCATCTGAGAAAAGAGAAGAAAAGAAACGAGGAGGAACCCAACCGTGTGGGTCTTCGTCCTTTCCACACCCCTCCCACCCTCATAACCCATTTCCTCAACGAATCAAATCAACTGCCTTTTTATTCCTATCATGCTCCTCCTGTATATATATTTATGTATATATAATTTGAGTGTGTGTGTTTTGAAGCTATCTGCTGTGGATATATGGTGTCGAAATCTTGATGAAAAATCACGAGTATGAACAAGTAACGATGATGATGCAAGAATGCTTCTGGTGTGTTGTATTGTGTCTCTCTCTAACACATATAGACTGTGAATCTTGAAACCCTAGCCAACGGAGTTGAGTTTAGTTTGATGGGGATCGATGTGAAGAAGATTTGGTTTCCATAAACGGGTTTAGATCTGAGTAATTGTGATGGGGATTGGCGGTGGAAGGGACTGGAGCTCCTTTAATGGGCGGGTGGAATGAATGAATGAGAGAGAGAGAATCAGACTGACAGAAGAGAGTGAGCATACGCAGGCAATTGTATAAAGAGTATACCTTTGCATATACGTGTGCTCATTTCTCTTACTGTCAGCTTCGCTCTCTCATCACTATCTAGTGTACATTATTTTATTTATTTCTACTGACCGTATCCCTGTATTATTTATTCAGCAGCAGCACAAGATTGTGGAAGACATTAAAGCCTTCAAAAAAGGTAAAGTTACACGATAAGAATGGGCTGCAATTCCCATGATAATCAACATAAAATATCCATTTTTATATATATGAATTCATCTGTCCATATGTCCTTAACCTTATCCATACTGCCATTGACCATTCCATGTGTGCTCGACACGAACACACGCACACAGTTGCGATATAAGCATTAATTATGGACATACATCTCTAACATCCTCATACTGTTTTAGTTCGAGAAATAGATCTTCTTTTGCCAAGATCATTTTGAAACTCGAGTTTAATTTCCTCCGTTGTTGATGTGATTTATTAGTAAGGAAAATTTACAGTTTACCCCAAGAAATAATGATTTATTGGGAAGGAGGTCTGAAGTCAGATCCAAGTGTTAAGTCAGATCCAAGTGTTACTTCTGAATTTCTGATGTTGCTGTCGGAGAGGACGAAGTGGGTTTTGCAAGGTACAACTGATTGCCATTCAATATTTCTTTAATTAGGCATATTTCTGAATAAAAACTTTACCTTTTTCATGCCCATTTTTTCCCCTTTATGGTTATTCAACTAAGACAGCATTTAATCTGCAGACTGTCACCCAGTTAAGCTACTTCCTTTCTTGATAAAGAGAAAACCTTCGATTTTAGCAATATTTTATGTGAATTTACCCTTACAATTGTTGTTTGCATGTATGCTGGTTGGTTGCTTTTGAGGCAACTCAGCAATGCCAAGACTTTGGTTTACTCTTCAGCGATGGAGCATCTGCGCATGGAATTATGATTGTGATTGCGAAAGGTTAGGGATCCATTTTCATCTTTCATTTTCGATTCATTTTTGCAAGTCGTTTATCTTTACTTTTACTGCATCATCACTTCACTGGAGATTATTTCTTGGAAAACATTTTATATGACGAAATATTTATTTTCATGTCCACATAAAAGGCAATGATTTTTTTTTCTTGTGAACTTCTAATAAATCAGAATGTGTGCTAATTTCTCATTCCAGTTTTCTATGTAACAAAATGAAAATTGTACATACATATTTTTGTTAGTATAATGAGGGCCAAAGATGTGCCACTTGCAGAAAATCTGATGATCATTGTCGCAGAAAATAAGTATGCTAAAAAGGTTTGGCTCACATTACTTAAATTTACTGCGTGCTATAATGTTAACTAAGGGATTAAGTGGAGAACCGATGGCTATGAGATGGACCGATATTGAACTACCTCGGGTGCAAGTGGTTAAGCACCTTTCCCATTAGCATTAGTTCATGGTTCAAGTTATAGTGGAGGTATTTGAGTGGGATTTTATGTAATATTATACTCTCTATTTCTAGAACTATTTAGAATAAGCAAATGATTTGGCCACTTAAAATGTATGCAGAATTTGATCCCTTTTGCTGGGAATGATATTGTGAATCACCTTCTTGAATTCCTTTATTTGTATAAGTATCAAGCCACAATCTTTTATTCAATTTTCTATTGCAACACCCCATTAACACAACTTTTAAATATTTTGATTTAGGCATTCCAAATTTCTCCCTTTTTAACTTTGGGAGTCGATTTATGGACTTTCTTATGCATACTAGTGAAAGGTACATCGTATTCTCACGTATAAAATGGTGATTTCACGTATTTAATTAAATAACTTTCATATAATATGGTAGATTACAATGAGATTATTTTACACAAATGTTCTAGTGCGTAATATTAAAATAATCATATTATATTACATAATTTTCCTTATATCAAGTATTTGAGACAACAAATTTTGTAAGGTTATAGACTCTTTTATAATAGGTATAGGTTGGACTTTCAAGTAGATTTCACTACAACACATGCAATGGAAGTATGGAACCATTTGTAAAATAATATTGTTTGAACTAGTTGAAAGTCTGCTACATGGGAAAAAGTGCATGTAAGACTATTGATGGCCAAAAAAGTTTGGGGAAAATCAAGTTGTGTTTCAATTCAAGCAAATTTTAGAGGGTGTACTTTTTTAAGTATAAATGGCGTTGTAATTGAAAATTATATAAAAGATTGTACCATTTTTGTCATTATGGCTTATTTACTTCGGTTGAATTTGATCATTTTAAGTTGGTGTTTGTGGGTGTTTGTTTGTTGTATATCAACTTTGAAAAACATTTGAGACCAAAATGCTCGGTTTTGATTTCCAGTCTATGCACATTGCTTGGTTTCAAGGTTTTGAATGATGTAAAACTTTTGCACTTCAATAATCTAGCAAATACTTTTAGCGATCATTGTTTGCACTTCATTAATTTGATAATGTTATTGTGCTATTTTATGAATACATAGATATCTGCTGGGATAATATTCAAGCTTATTAATTGCCTTTAGATTGAAGAATACATTTTTCTTTCAAATTTAATGTATGACATGAAAGGCAGATGATGCATGAACTTTTCTTATAGATTTATGCATGAACTATTCTTGTAGGTTATGCATGATATAATAATACTTTGTTATCCACTAGCTAGCTAGTTACTCATACAAGAGTTTTCCCTCCATGTATTCCCTACCATTTGTAAAAAGAATCAAAGCGTAAAATATTTGGGTAGGATTTACACGTCAAAGCTTAGTTTTAAATAGCGTGAGCCGACCCAAGGCGGTGAGGCGCGCGAGAAGCAGAGGTGAGCGCATCAAGGATGTGAGGCGACCATATTATAAAAATTACTAGTAGATACATATACATAATACTATCACCTAAATAGTTTAAAGATCACATATATAATAAAATAAACATCATACATGTCATGTCAATAGACAAATAGTTCACAGAAACAATATCAAATATCGTAGATTCAAACATTCAATGATATTAAATTTGAAAAATAATTTGAACATAAACAAAATAAGAAAAAGATAATTAACAATAAATAATTAAACTAAAAATAATTCAAAAAAAAGCAGAAAAATGTCGCCTCGCATCTTTGCGGTGAGCGCCTCACCTTTCAAGGTGATAGGGGCTTGCCGCGTGCTTTTTAAAACTAAGTGTCAAAGTTGAAGATAGTAAACGTTATGTGGTGGGATAAAGTTCTTGACAACTCTAGTCCTTCATCATTCTCACTTTTGTATCCAATTTCTGGCAAGTAGCTTTTTGAGCAGATGGATGGTCTCCTGAGCAGCAGCCGCGTGCATGTTGGGCATCCGCACCAACCCTATTCTTTTAACATTTATATGAATTTTCAGTATTTTAATGAATGAAAATAATATAAAAAACTGAAAATTGAACCTGAAAAATTGCTATAAACCATAAAACCTAAAATTTTAAGATACAAAAATTTGGAAAACCCTATGTATCCTTGAGGTTATAATGAATTATACAAAAGATTAGTCTAAATCTGAATTTAAAAAAAATTAAAAAGAAAAAAGTATTGACTGGGTTGATCTGCTCAAACCTTGGCTAAAAGACTCATGCATCTGGCCTTATGTGTGGAATTAGGCCCTTGTGATGGATGCACAAAATAATTGGATATCACGAGTGGCATGTTTTGTATTTTAGCAATATCACATGTAGCATCTTTTCTACAAGGTATTTGAAGCATATGAAGCATATAGAGAATTGTCATCAACTTATCTACCAAGAGCTACTTGAATGACCTAAACAATTATTGGGAACTCAAGAAACAGAAAATGAGTTGGCAGATGGATTTAAAAAATTGAAATGATTTCAAGGAATTATAAGATCTCAGAATCTATTTCCTTCAAGAATGTTTAATTTTTGTTAAATTCAAATTATTAAACCAAACGAACTAACCTTGGCGCCTGTAAGATCTTAGAGCATCTCAAATCATACTCTAAATTGCTGAAGTAGAGTATGAAATGCTTTCTACTCTGAAAAGTCAATTTCAATAGTGTCAACATTGAATAGAGTTTCACAATTCAAAAGGATAACTTTTTTTTGTTTTTTACACATAAGATGATAAAATATGGTTGGGCTTTGTTCTTACATGAAGAGGCTGAAGTCTTAACACTAAGAGCATACCTGATTTGAAGATTTCTTGCCCACCATGAAAAGAATCATTGATGAGCGGCCACCATCATAATAAATATTCAATATAACACATATCTTATATAAAATGGGTTCATATCTAAGTAAATAGAATGTTTCATTTAAAAATAATTGAAGTCTCCAATCGGATAATTAATATTTTTATTGTCTTACCTGTCATCAATAGGAGAGAGTTTGTTGTATGAAAAATAGTTCAAAAATAGAGCTTTTAGAGTAGAGAACTGCTTGTGAGATTTTCCTGATGGAGATAGCATTTTTATTTGGATATAAAGCAAATAATATTTCTATTAGGAGATTAGAAAAATAATATTTCATTAATTTGGGGCATATAAGGTCCTTGGCAAAATACATCAAGTGCCAACTAGCTGACCAAATGAATCCCTTGCGAGCAACATTTTAATGGGCAGATTAATGGTCATTTCAAGAGCTCTCAATTTATGTCTATAGTTTAGAAATGTACATCTCTATGTGAATAAAGGGACATAAGAGAAGCTGCAAATAGACTTGTATTTGAGGATTAAGTAGTATAATGCATTCAAGAATGGTTTAGAAAATTTTCATGAATATGAATCATTGTGTTGCATGCTGCTGCATATGCATTATTTTTCATATTGCCAATTGTAGTAGAATTACAGATGAACGAATATAGGATCAAAACTTTGACAGGTTAGATTTGCTTGCAGTTTGGTAATCTAAATGATTGTTGATGTTTGGAAAATTTATGTTCTATATATGGTCAATGTGGATTTAATCTCAAATACAAATTGTTTACACTGCATGTGTTTGTGGTAGGTTTTCCCTTCAATCGTTATCTGTTCTTTTTCTATTCTTTTGAGGAAACTTTAGTTCTGGTGGTTTGGATGTGTCGATGTTAGCACATGGCATTGATCATATGAAACAAATTTTTGGTGATGGCAAAGATTAGATTTGATTGCTTATAGATATGTGCATATTTCTGCTCATGTTTTTTCTTGTTTGGGTACCATGCAGACCTAGTGCTCTTTTCATGTTATCGGTTGATTTAGTAGTAGCAGATGGATTCCAACAAGTTATTCTTTTGTAAAAGTACCTTATGCATTGCTGATAATGTTATTCATAAACATGATTTACTGAATTCATTCTCAAATTGACTTGTTGGGTGGTTTTATTTTAGATTTATTTTTCTTTTTTATGTTAAAATGTGTTTCTTGAGACCTGAACTGTCCCTTTGTTGACAGACTCGAGATTTCACAAGTTTATGATATTCTTCTTGAATCAAAACCCCTTTTAATTTGTTTTAATCAACATGGACTTTTAGTCTGCCTCCGAACTGCTACTTCGTTTTGCATCTCAGTTGCAAGTTAATTGAGTCTTTAGCTATGGAAACTTTTTATTTACATTTATTTTAGCAATTATGATAAGATTTGATCTATTCTCTTGTAACCCGTTTCTATTTGCCTTTGATTCAAATTTGTGGATTGAATTGGTCATGTTTTGTGTTGTACCACATGCGCAGGCTTTGGCCCATGAATTTTCCTCCCTTTTCTTGTATCATCTCTTGACGCAGTCATGCGAGCGAGCACACACAAGTACGTTCCGTTTATAACTTTTTCTGTTAATTTTCCATGGACCTTTAGTCGTAAAAGATATTTGCACATTTTGTTCGGGAAAATTATATCTATTGTTCAAGTTTGAGAAGATAGTCTCAAACTATTCGAACAAAATCCAGAGTCTGTCATATAATAGAAAATTTGGATACTTTGCCATGTAATGGAAAATTTTCGAGTAATTTATCAGACAATCGAGGCCTTGAGGCTTTTGCCTATAGAAAATTATATAACTGAAAAAATCTTGTGCGTAATTTTTAATCCTTGAGTTTGATGCAATATTAATGAAGAAAATGATTGCAAAGCTGTAGTGGCTGAAAATAGAGAATCAATGTCTCAAGCATGGGTAATAACTGTTGAGGCATGGGACCTTAACCAACAACCAAGGTTGTTAATGGTTAATTGTTGTTTGGTTGCAAGGATCGCAAACCCTAATCCTCTAGTTTGTATGAGCTTTTTCCACGATTTAATTACGTATTGCAAAATGATATATATGCTTCTTGTTCTTATCGCAGAAACTCTCCATAGAAATTCATGATGCTGTCTTCTTGGAGATGAGAGTATCTAAATGCAACTCAGAATGAATGTGTGCATGCAGCAGCCCATGTCACCTCACTTTTCTCGTGAGTTGAATTGGAATTGTGTTGCCAAATTAAACTTTAACATGCCGTGTCTAGTTCGCCCAACTTTGATTTGAGTTGGTCCACATTGAACTGAACTGGTTGTTCATCTCTCCTCTTGAGATTGAGAGGCCAATGCAAGTATATTCAGCTCCCGATATATACATTCCTGTTGATCAATTTTTCAAAAAAAAAAAATACTGTCAACAAATTCATATGCACAATCGGCGGACAAGTGGTATCAGAGTCGCATGTCAACTTGCACTTTCATCTTCATGTCTCTTAGACTTGACAATCTTAGTGGCTATTCTTGAATGGTTGTGATTTATTTTCGTATGTTGGCTATATCATAGCCTTCATTTACTCTTGAGCTGAGATGTTATATGATATTTATTTATTTTTTTCCGCAACATCTATATTTTTATGAATTCCAACTACCAGTGTACATATAACGTTTGAGGTATAATAATTGTGGAGTAGCACGTAATGACCTTAATATACCTACATCAATATATTGTCAACTCAAAAAAATAAAAGAATAATTATGCTTTCTATGTGTACGCTTTACCACGTTTACCTACAAATATATATGATTGGGATGTAAGTAGAGTCTTGCATTGTTATGAACTTACATTATTTTGTGTATATCTATATCTATAGCTTAACTTTTACTTCAAAAAAATCTTTTTACTTGACATTAAATTCACAGCAATTTTCCAGTGTCAACGCAACAAGGGAAATGTAATACACTAGAAGAAAATGCCACTCTTGGTCTTACTATGACATTGTATTTTCGCTTCTCAGAGTCAAACAATCGGTTGATTTTGTGCAGTCAAAAGAACGAGCTGTAATATTCAAGTATGTTTTAATAAGGTTTTCTGTTAGACTATTCAAATTCTTTGGGTGGGTAGACTTACTTATTTGATTTAATTTTACTCTTTCATTTGGGTTTGTGATCATGAGAGTAGGTTATCTAGATCCATCTAAATCACTTAATGATTTAATGCATGTTCTTGTTACGTTTAATTCGATACTAACGAATTTTCCTTTTCAATTTGAACTTATAATGTTGAACCTTTTCTCTCAATATTTTTTTTATGTAACCACTTTCTTTCAGAAGGTCTTATATTATATCATTTAAGGTTTAGAAGGGTCAATTTATTATTCAACCTTACCCTACCAAGTGAATAGCTTTGAGGCATGAGATTGAGCTGTTTAGGTTCATCAAAATTGTTTAAATGGTTTAAAATAAATTTTTATTTTTTCTTTTAAGTAGCTACACGCACTATCTGTTAGCTTCATATCTGTGTCTGATCCTTTTTATTTTGTTCCCAACGTGACAAAATGCTTTTCCTGGAGCATATGTTTTGCAGGAATTATGTTCCCTGGAACTCGGAAAACATGAGAAAACAAATATCCAGAACCCTTGCTGTGGAGAATATACAGCAGGGATGTTATGCTATTCTCCCACCATCCATCAACTATTTTTATTTTAGTGTCCCATTATCCATCAAATCCACAAAACACACCCACATGGTCAAATTTTTCTTTTTATTCAAAAGAAAGTAGATATTCAGTGCATGAAGTGACAAGTATATTTATTTTTACTAGCAGATTAAGAAATTATTGTTCGGGGGTCATATTTTGTAATTTTACATTACAAAGAGATTTTTTTAATTCCATACAATATTATACCAATCTCATCCTCACATTCATATAAACTCAAATTTTTTATTTTTAAGTTCATGAGAATGAGAAAGGTACTTAACATTTATATTTTTTATTTAATTTTATTAGATATGTCATCATTTCTATTAACATTAGTGGGATTAATATTTATATTTTTTCATTTAATTTTATTAGAATGTCATCATTTCTACTAACATCGCGTGATTTTTACATTCATTTAATAATTAAATAACAATGTTTGTGAAATTATTTCCTTTTCTTTCTCTTAGATATTAAAAATTAATGTAATTTCTAACTCAGAGACGATAAAGCTAGTATTGATAGTTTTATATTAATGAAACCTGTGCAATGTTTGCTAAAAATTCGATTTAAGCTTTTGTTTGAATAGTTAATCAAAATTCATAATATATGTCTTCCACCCCAAGGCGCAGTGATAAACACCTTTCTCATGATTTTAAAGATCAAGGGTTCGAGTCTATATGGGGATATTAGCGTGGGAATTGTTTATATTGTACTTAAGTTCAAGAAAATCGTAATATATAAACTCATTTTCGTGATTATTAGTAAATTTTAAAACAAAATGGATATGGTAAGCCACAAATAAAGTATAATTAATAGAATAAAAATAATAAAATCTTAAATTAATCTAAAAACAAAATAGAACAAATAAAAAATGTTGAAATTTAACATTTGTAGAAAGGCATTGTTAAATGAAAATGAGAAATATGAAAATTTTTAAAATAGAAACTATTTGTGTTTGAAAGGGAAAAATAATATTTGTTAACATTTAAAACTTCACCTCAAGTCTTGGACAAAGAGAGAATTTTAATGGGGTTAGATGTGGTGCATGGATAAAAGAATTCATAATTAAAAAAGATGTATTAAATTAGATGATCAAGATAAATATCATTTCTAAGGAGTGAGGGCCAGTAATAATAATCGGTTATCTTTCGGAAGCGTTTCTTTTTCTCTAGCAAAATAAAGTCAGCAACTATTCCAAAATCACTCCCATTTTTTCTTCTCCTTCATATTCTCCTCCAACTAAATAAGGAACAAGGATAATTGAGCCGAAATATAAAAGTTTAAAGTTGAGTTTAGTTTAGTTTTCGGAGTCGAAGTATTTTCTTTTTTATTGTTCCCCAACGCCCAAAGGTGGAATGTACATTTATTTCTTTAATTTTGAATGAACATGTTATAGAAAATGAATTTGAAAAGCAGGAGTATGTATGCTAATGAGAGAGTGTCCAGAATATAAATAGGTATAGATATTACAGATATAAAGTGTTAGGCAGCAGTCTTTAGTTTTGTTGGGTTGGAGAGAGAGTGGTGATAATACCTAAAGGCAACAAACAATAGAAAGAGCCCCCAAATTCGAGCAACAACTGAGCTCAGATTCCAGAGTAGGGTGAATATGCCAAATGCCACCGCTTTCTTGTGACTACATGATTCCCATGCATCTTTTAATCGTCCAATCCAAAATGTACCTTCACACAAATCACTTGTCATTAATTAATATATATTATATATCTTGGTGTCCTAACCGCTATAATGTCATAACTCCAGTGGTTGTTGCATTCATCAACGTATTTCTCCTTCATCACACGCTTCAATTTTATCATTTCAAATAAGAATAATGCGCGGTGGGAATAATTAAGCATGGAAGAAATAATGATTTTGCTTGTTTTTTTCTCGTGTTACCTACCATATGCTGTTAACTGAGGGGAGTAGGAAGATGAGAGCTTTGGTAGGAGGAATACTCCAAAAAAACCTGTCACCAACAATTCATCAAATCAGCAACAACTTAAAGGGTCTATTTTTAAATGAATCAATCGACACTTGTTTTTCTAACAATCAAACCTAATTTTGTCATTTTCCAGATGGTTATAGAGCTTCCGCCTCTTGCTAAAACAAGCAACACAACTGCCAACTGCCACACACACAAATTGTCATTTCCCCCTATTTCACAGGAGAGGAACTACACAAAATCAATTATATTTCTGTACCTTCATTGTGGTGGCTGGATCTCCAGAAAAAAGAGCTCTCAATTTGGAAAGGAATTCATTTACATACGGTAAAATTAGTTTTACTAGCCAAACAGCTTCTTCCTCTCCAACAACATATTCTTCACACATGTTATCTATATCAACATTTCCCCTAATAATTTCCATCAGATTAACCCAAAATTTACTCATGATATCTGGCAAGCTAAAGCAGTCAAGTTCTTTGTATAGTTTTTACCTGATGATGAGAGATCTGAAGATAAAGCTTACAGCAAGATACACGAGGCCTAAATAGGAAATCACAGAGATAAAACTGTCCAATCCACAAAGAAAAAAGAATAGTTACATACGGTCACACACACTCAAGTCGCAAAATTAGATTGTCTGCAAGTCGAACCTGATATTGAGATCTTTGGTGTATGAAGAGGAAATGATGGCAAATGATCCAATCCCAAAAACAAATGCTGATCTTGATACATCTCTCCACATTATTAGATCCGCTGAAAATCAGAACCAATATGTTACTGCATTTAGTAATTCTCTGCTGTTGTTTTTAAAGAAACAAACACCAAACTCACCAAGACTTTGAAGTCTGCTCGAAGTTCCATTCTCATGATCTGAAACATATCTTGAGATATTTAACCAGCTAAAAGAAAACATTACTAAAAGAAAGTAAAAGTAATGGTTACTTGGATTGAGCCTTGCCGGAGTTGGACGAATTCTGGCATGATTTGCAGCAGGGGCTACTTTTTTCAGTGTCGGTGTAATCGGCGGGGATCTATCGTTACTGTGTAGCAACTTCTTCTTTTCCTCAATCACACTTTTCTTCGGCTTCTGTTCTTGCGGAGTGATGATTATTATGTCTTTGATGTCGGCACTTGTCTTTGCAACCTCCTCATCCATCTTCTTTTCTATTTCAGCCTCTTCTTCTTCATCGATGCAATCAACATCAGTTGGAGTTAGAATTTGTTGATCTGCATTGGCCTTAACTTGGTTGATTTGAAGATCCTTATCAGAACCAGGAAGCACTGTTTTAACATCATCAGATTTGGTCGTTTGTTGATCAACAGGGTTTGTGGGCGGAAGGGCTGCAACTTGCACCAATTGAGGAGGGGGTGATTTGGTGCGATTTGCAGCAGAATCAGATTTGATTTTCCTCAACTTGACCAAATTGGTGTCATCTCTAACACTATTAGCAGTCGCAGATCTTGTTCTCTTGATCTGAATGGGGCTTTTCTTGACGCCCAGATCAGATCTCTGCCTCGTAATCTCTGCTGTCTTGATCTTGCTCCTCTGTTTATCCAACTCAATCTCTGCATTGCTCACACTGCTACTTGTGAGAATTTTGGGAGTGATTTCTTCAGCGAATTTGAGTTGGTTAGCCATAATTCTCTTCTCCCAAACAGAGCCTAGTTTGTGAGGTCTGGCCTTTCTTTTAGTGCCATCCAAATCCGGTGGTTGTTCACTAGGACTCACTGCACCTTGTTTTCCTTTGAGCTGCTGCATTGAGATGGGAATGGGGACCCAAAATACTGTGACTTTGAACCCAAGGTTTTGTAGTGCTAGTTGTTGTGAAAGTCATGCAGCATTGGGATTCCTTCACTCCCACACATACCAGAGAAAGAAAGGGGGAGAGAGAGAGAGAGAGAGACAACTCCTTTTTTTCTTTTCCGGAGAGGACTTTAGATTTTGCAGGCACTAGTTTGTTAATGCTGGTTGTGTGTCGTTATGTTGGAGAAGCGTTACCTAATCCCCTAATTCCATACATTATAATATTCAATTTTTTACTTAGCAGTTAGCTCCCAAAAGATACATTCAGCGTAATTAAATATTTGAAATTAATATTTTTCTGTTGAGTTCTTACCCACAATGTACGTCGCCCAAAATTAGAGGTAATAAATGAGGGTGGTGGGGCAAGAATGATTGGGACCATCTTTAAATATTCATTTCTCCTATACTTGTGTCATAAAATCAGATCTCTCTCCACAACACATGCTTTGCTTTCAACTTTTCGCCTACACTACACTATTCTACATTACTTTCGCTTTGTCCTTATTTATTTATTTTTGGCATGTTCTCATTTTCTAAAGCTATCATAAGTTCATAACGAACTTCGTCAGTTGAAAACTGTGTCATCCCCCCCAAAAAATATATATAAATGATAAAGATCGTGGTGTATAAACAGAATTTGATAAAATTAGATTCTTTTAGGAAGACCCCTAAGGTCTCTTTTCTATATTTGGATTGTGCAAAATTCAGCCTGTACTGTATGCTACCAAATCAAAAATCATCAACTTGTTGCGGGTAAGCACAATTAGCTGACCAAACACAAGGTTAGTTAAAGATGACGAAGAGATTTGAATTTTGTTTGAAGAAACGTCTCTGATATCGTCACATCATAGTTCAAATTTTAAAAACCAAGACTGGAATGTCACATAACTTGACATCACTCACTATTTCTTAAATCCCAGTACTATTTATTAAACTTTATGGGAGTGCGAGGAAAATTTTCAGAATTTTAGCATTACAATAATTGATGTTGAACGGCCCTATTTTTCATTAGTGAAATTAGTAAAAGTGGGCTTAAACCATATCCATTCCGTCACGAGTATCCTAATGACACCTAAAAATCCACCAAATTCTTACACTACATATCATGCACTATTTCTCAATTTCATAACCAATCTTAATATTTATTTCAGGGTTATACGCCAATGATGGAGTGAGTAAAGCTCAAAGGTGATCACTGATCAGCCGTCTATGTTTCGTTGCTGCCAACAACAGATTTATTTAAGATGATAAGGCGATGAATGTACAATAATGGGGAACTTGGACCAAAAGCCGTATGATTAGCAGAGGAATTTTCCTCTCCGAGTAAAGAAGTGAAAGAGAGGAGAAATTAACTCACTTTGATGTAAGAAGTACAATACTTGTGTAGATAGGTTACTGGACAGAAAAGAAAATACAGCAAAGGAAAGGTACAACGTAAAGAAAATGAAATAGAACAATAGACAACCGAGTCAAGGAGGTTCTCTGTCCGCAAGACAAAATATGCCCCCTCAGTGCTTCGGTTCCGGTGTTTTGTTCCCAAAGGTGAAACAGCTTCGTCCTTCGAGTAGCAGCACCGCAAACTGAAAGGCTCCGACAAACTGAACGAAGACGAGGTCTGAGTTGCAAAAGATGTATGCAGAAAATGATTTTGTGAATTTTCTGAATAGCTAGTGCAATGAACTTGGACATGCCTATTTATAGGTATTTTTTCTTGGGGGGAGCGCCTGCCATTTATGATAGTGTTTCCGTTTCGGTCGTCGGCTAATTAGGGAGATAGTCGTTCTCCTAA
>AYJT01049818.1:0-13003 GCA_001278415.1 Ocimum tenuiflorum
CTATTCCAAGGGACCAACTTTGAACAATTATTTCTCACTCACCGGAATTCGAATTTGAGAAAATAAATATACCACGTTCATCTACTCGAAACGTAGCTCGTCACTACGCTATTTAATTTCTTAGAAAATAAATACATTGACCCTTGAAATTTTCTATACAATCCATCGGAGTCACAAATTCCAACATTTGATACCTAGCCTGCTGAAAGTCTCATTATCTTGGATCCTATGCTTCTACTGCACCCACAGACCCGCTGCCTAGTTCCAGAAAGTGTCTCTTCAGCCTTTACAAAACTGCCAAAAATCGAACTTGGAATGATCCAAGGTAATTATATTGTAGAATCCAGTTAGTTAACAGTTTTGGCATGTGGTTGTAACAGACCTACCCATGGGCAGGTGAGTCAGTTGACCTCACAAGAATTTAATTCTTTTTTTATTGTAGGGCTATTCTCGATAGGCAAAAAATTAGAATTTTTGTGTCAGGACACATGTGTCAGTTGTCTATCAATCCCACGATGTTTAAACTTTGGATTCGTCGTTGGTAACCGATTCCCAGCATCAGTCATCTTAGAGAAAATAAAGGATCGGTGAGCCTACATTCCGACCCTGCAATCAAAGAGATAAGAGATCAATTAATAAAACATTTGGTGGAGAAACAACATACGAAATAACCCGAATACAGACTAAAGGGAGATGAAGAAGAAGAAGAAGAAGAAAATTGAGAGAATGATTTTGCCTTTGCCTTTTCTCAACGAGTTATGATAGTCAAATGAATAGATTTCTTCACGCATCTAGACAAATGATGCATTGACCTTAAAGTTATGTTCATGAACTTGGTTACTCCAACACCGGCTCACTGATGGTAATAGCAAGAGGGACCTACCACTGTAGCATAAACTGAAGCCAAAAATCTTACTTCACCACCAGAAAAAATTCCCTCTTAACCCAATCGTGCTTCTCGATGTAGTACCTAAAAGGTAGCCAACAAAATAACTTGTTAGCTTCTCTAACGCGCAGAATCATATAAGCTACAGATTAAACTAAAGCTGTTTGTCCAAATAGCATCTATGGACATCTGTGAAATTTCTAGGACCATGCGTCTTCTCAAAGTTAACTAGCAAATCTTTCAAAATTTCAAAATCGCCAGTACAGAAGGAATACAACTATTTCTTCCATTAATTGAAGTTCTCATTCTCACTTAAATTCAGAGTACCTGTTCAGTCAGGATTTCACATAATATGTCTATTCAGCAAAATCTAGAATGGAAGGATGCAAGAAATAACTAAAATCACCGGTCCTAAAGGATGGATATGCACATTAGGCACAGAGCTCAACTCTGACTTGCTTCTGTTGCTACCTTATTGAAGTCTCACAGCTTAATCTTGAATTCAAACTATAAATCCTTCGTGTTCAGATTACCATTATATCCTAGCAAACAATTAACTTGAATAGTAATCATAGAATTATATTCGTGATACCTCTTCAGCAAATTTAATCAAAATGGTTGACCTGGGTCGCTGTTTCCCATCAACAGGTACAAAATGAGCTGTTACAACAGCTGAGAAACCGGAATTATCCAAGACTCCCTTCAAAATCAGAAAAACCACTTAGATCTTTCAACCAATAACATAACTATCATTAAGAAAGCTCCGGTTATTGCAGTATGTACCCTCACAATTTCAGCAACAAATGCTCCACAGTTGAAGGCGCCCATATCTTTGGGAATTGAAATAAATCTACCGTGCAACTTCCAAAATCAGCAGGATGTTGCAGGAGCAAAAGAAATATTGATGATACAACTCAAATTAGCACCATAAAATAACATGTTGACAAGAAGCTCCTTTTCACTGATCATGTACTCATCTTCATGCTCAGTGCCTTTCTCAAGAGAGTCAGTCACCTGATGTCAATATAATACAGGTAAAATTTTTGTGTCAAAATTAAGATTTGCAAGTCTTACAGACAAGGCCCTACTAAGTTGCTCTACAGGAACCCCATTGTGTCCAAATTAAGATCTGCAAGTCTTATGGCCAAGGCCCTATTAAATTGCTCTACAGGAATCCCATTGTGCAGCATTATCGTAATTGGCTCTATTCCCTTGGGCCTGCGGTGTAACACACAAGAACCAAAAGATAGATGCGATTTCTTGCCATTGGATTGGCAACAAAGCACCTACTATTTTTCTATCTCCAACAAGGGCAATTTTAGGTACAATGCCCAGTGAAGCATAGAAGGAAGAGAACAGGAAGTACAACAATGCATCAGCTGGATATGATGCCTCATTTAAAAGAAGGGAAAACAAACATCACAATTATGCAAATATTGAAAGAACGACATTAAAAATGGCCTTATCCCAACCTTTCCAAACAAGACTTTCCACACTGTGCTGTGTATGAAAGACAAAATTCCCAATAGCCGTGTCTCCCTTCTATTACCCTAGAGCATTCCAGAAGAGAAAAAACATAAATAATTAATATATTTCATGGTTCTAAAAAAATCAATACAGATTTTCGTTTGAAAACTCGGAACTGTGAGATAGAGGAAGTGGTAAATAGTTTTGGAGTTTTATCAAGCTGGTCTTTGCTAGACGAAAAAAATGTTTAAAATGCATGAAAACTCAAGAGCAAAGGCAGAATTTAAACAATAACTGTTGCCTTTGTTAAATTTATTTACAGATACAAAAGTTGCACAAAGCTCTTTATGGAATCTGTGGAACTTCCTATATACATGCTAGAATGAAATCACCAACCTTCTCCCTATGACAAAGCAGTTCCAGAACCCTCGCTCCAACAGATAGCCAGCATCCTCTAACCTGATCCAGATCTAGAAAACTAATTAAGTTTTTAATGTAATGTAAACATCAAAGTAATAAGGGTAACAATCAAGAAACTGTTTCATCTAAAGTTTGCGAAAAAATATTCTAGAACCAACTTAGTGAAAACATATCCTGATTCAAGTCCTCTAAAGAAGATAAATCTATTGATATTGCTAACCACAACTCCACAAGAAATAATCCATTCTATTGAGCTATATCAAAATGGCTCTAGATGAAAATGGTCCTTCCATATGTTAGGAAAGAGATTGACTCTTCTGAAGACTTCAATATGTATCAGATATTTAGATTGAACTTTCACTCAAGCATATTATTTTTCGTTACAAAGTTTTACTACAATAAATTATCATTTTTACTATAATAACAAAATGATTTGTGATGACAATGGTTCGAAAATTACGCTTTTATACTTGTCTTTAGTTTGGTCCACTACAATTATGATGCTCGATTTCAAAGCATTTATCGGGCAAAAATTTAGGGGCCCCTGTATTTTTATTTGCCTAGGTATGTCAGGGCCGGCCATGATTCAAAATTATAAGGCCAATCAGCTGTAAATATATCATGTTCTACAGCATTGATCATCAGAAGATTAAATGAAGCAATTTTATTAGTAGTAATACCTTTTTTTTTCAGAAGAAAAAATACCTTATTTCTAGCTCTGCTATGTTGTCAACTTGAGTCTGGTTGTATTGAACAAGCTCCGAAAACAAGAACGCGAACGCACTCAAACTGACCTGCAGCAAATCCTCATTAAATTGACTCATCAAAACCAAAGACTTTTCCGGCAGATATTATATTCTCCGACAAAGTCAAATCGATTGTAATTCAAAGAAATAATGACTATGTTTCAAAGCCCTCATTCACAAACATGATCCGAATAAGATGAACTAATTATACGAAAAACTAGACAAATTTACACAGAAAAGCTTTGAAAAAAGACCCTTTACCTCAATTTTAATAAATCAACCAAATTTGTAAGCTATAAGCTTATGTCCAAACAGACAGAAATTGAGGATCCGAAGCATACAAATACCTCTTGTTTCCCTTTACTGAGGGGACTATCCAGTACGTTTGCATATTGCTTCATTTTTCCAACTCCTATCATTTTTCCATCTAACTGTAATGCAATTCGAAGCTTCGACTAAGACTGAGCATTGCAGCACTTGAGCGCAGATGGGAATTTTAGGTTTAAAAAACGCCTATTTCATCTCTTTCCCAATTAACAATAAACTATTTTATCTATTAATACATGTTATAATAAGAGTCTCTTAATTCTTTTAAATTATTTTTTCCTTATTATGCATATTCTAATAATTATTTTAGGGGACAACAATATAATATCTATGCGTAATATTATTTAATTTATTTTTATTTATTTTAATAAATATATAATTTGTAATTATTAATAATGTAATTTAGATATTATCTTAAATTATTTTATCTCCCAATAATATAAATTTCATGATATAATAATTATTCTTAATCATGTTTTTATCAAAATCATTTTTCGTTATTCTTTTACTTATGCTTAACTAATTGTTAGTTTATGCTTATTCGATTGTTAGTTTATGATTTTTGCCTTACAGTAGTAAGTGTATGATTATTCATTTGTTAAATGGTGTGTTTTACTATTATATTTATATATAAAAATATGAAATTACAAATAATACATGTTGGTCCCAAATGAGATAATATAGTTATGTTGTTCCCAAATCAGATAATATAGTTTTGCGGAACTGTTAGTTAATAATATAGTTGCGGAAATGGTAAGCTCAATTTTATCGTAGCTGACTTGTGAGATAGCCGACTGGATTACGTAGAGTTGATTTGTTGTCTAATCGGTCAGTTAGAGTTTATTCTCAGTTATACTCCAGTTACTATGAGGTAACTGGGTTTCACACACTTAGCAAGAATTTAAATAAAGCTGTAAAAGACACGGATATTATAGAGGTTAGGATAAAACAATCTAACGTCCTCTCTTACTTCCAGATGAAAGGAAATCACTAATCATTTTTGTACACGGTTTACAATCGAGATTCTTCTCCAATAGGAAGCTACTACCACTTCTGGTCGCAGGCACTGCAGATCTTCAAAGCTTTGCCGGATCCACTTCTAGGCTTCTTAGTTTTGCGAGGTGAAGATTTCTGTTCTCTTCAGGAACTTGAATCAGATTTGGTAGTTGTTCTTAGATGAGGTCTATCTAAGAACTTTCTCAATATTCTTGGCTGAGAGCTTCGAATTACTGGATTGTCTCGGTAGATGGCTAGAGGGAAAGAGAGAGAGAGCAGATAATGTGAGATTGTAATGCGCGTGTCTGTAACTTCTTCTCCTTTCTTTGTCTTCTCTATTTATAGAAGAAGAATTTGAATAGTAACCATTATGATACAATGGACAAATCCTTTATTTTTTGCTTCTGAAAATGGAGTCGTTGATGTACTTATAGTAGACTTTATCTTCCTCTTTATCCGTTGGAAAGTTGGAAAAAGTTTTTATCCCCTGGACAATAACCGAGTACTGACTACTTTTTAAGGTACAGTGGTAGATCAGCTCTGCTACATGTCTTGTAACTTCTGATATTCTACTAAATCATAGTTGTAATTGAGTTTAAGGTTGACTGCAAACATTTCGAAGTGACAGATAGCTGATCTGAGTATTAGCTTCGGAGTCTTCTTGTTCTCTTTTTCTTTAACTTGGTCAGATTAATGAACTTCTGACAGCTGAGCTTGTCACAGCTTTTAGGATAGTTGAGTAAATCAGTTGTGGTATCTCTCAGCTATGATGACACAGTTGAGGGTAGCACTTGTAACTCGATCTTTAGTTGTTTTCAGGACTTATATTCTTCCAGCTCTTGTTCTCCACGAACCTAAGCTATTATACACAGTCCTATACATGTTACATTCTAAGACCAGTTATACTCTAATCAGCTACACTAATGGTGTTTGACATTAATCAGAATACAAGATATTCCTAACAATACAATATTGATAAATTAAAATTTTTAAAATAATAAAACCACATACACGTTGATTTTTGTTTGGAAATAGTCAATCAAAAACTAATATGCTCAAGTTTAAGACCAGATTTGCAATATAAAATAATAAAAGAAAGATATAAATAGTGAAAAATTGCGTGAGAAATCATTTGGTTTGATTTTTTATTGTGGCAACAATTAATGCAAAATTAAACAAAGAGTCAAAGAGCTGCTTATGTAAGACTCCCGATAGCTGAGCGGAGGGATTCATGAATGAACTGAATCCACACCGGAACGAGAGGGATTTTGAGGCTTTGTAAGAATAGGATTACACGATTAAGGAGAACTTAAAGGATTTGATTAGGCTACTTATACCAACATGGTGCATCATCTTTTCTGCTCCCATCAATGGAAACTCTTCAAGTAAACGTGTTTGACCTAGGGTAGAACTATGATGGGTGATCCCCTAGAAAGTTTCTCAAGATGTGTGCAAGTGAAAACTAAAGCACGTTGGAAAAGACTTGTGTTAGTTTGTGGCGTCATCCGTCAGTCTGGAAGCCGGTTCAACACCGGTAGTGGTAACGTGGCTAGTCCCAGGTGACTTTGTCAGGCCCTAGGAGTATGGCGTTACAAAAATTATGCATAAAAATCGTCAATAATATGAGTGTGGCAGCAATTTTTTAGGGGTTAGATATATTTGGAAGTTTATGTGTCTAACGTGTCTAATTTCTTTGATATATTTGTCCTTTTAATTTTTAATATCCTCAATATTCAATGAACAATTTTTCATCTAGAAATTGAATTGGGACTCTTGATTTTGTATAAATAATAGGTAGAATTTATTCTTATTTCTCATATATTGATCATTCTCATTAGATCCCTTTCCTAAATAGACACTTATATAATTTCTATATAATTAAATAATTAAAAGATATAAAATTATGTTTACAATTTCACTATTTCTATATAAGTTGCTTGTAATCCTAATTAGTTTCTAAAAATGATAACAAAATTTTATGACATCCCATGATTAATAGTTAGCAACAAAAGAAATATTAACAACCAATTTCAAAAATTCAATCCCGATGATCTATATTTAACTAAACTAATTTAACACCAGTACATTGTGCGGTCGCATAAATTAATAGCGAATTCTAATTTTACATTTGAAATTATAACACACTATTTGATGTCCTCAATTTATGATATTAAAATATAAATAACAAATTATTTATATTTGAATATATTTTAGTGGTTAATGCGAAACATATTTAAATTTTTCTTAATAGTACAACTATACTATAAATTGTTACTTATCCGTTAATTTAGATCTATAAAACTTAATAAATTAGAGTGTGTGCACACACATATATATTAGAAAATAAATTAATATTAGTAACGATGTACCATTTCCTATTGTTAAAATATAATTAACAAAATCAAATTTATATATTTATATATTTTTATAATATTATAATTTTTTCAACTATGTTAATTTTTTTTGTGCGAATATGATTAATATAATTATTATACAAGTTATCATCTATGATACACACAAAAGTAAAGCAAATACAAAACTTACAAAACGGAGAATTTTTGTTTCAAAATATTCCAATTTAAATGATGAAATTAATTTTTTTTAATTTCTTAAAATAAATTCAAAATGAAGTAAAGTGTGACATTTTCTTAACTCTGGTGAATTCTAATATGAGAGAAATATAGAAAACCCATCAAATGTTTTCATTCCATTCAGAGAAAAAAAAAACCAACTACAACTATAAATGTGATCCTTATTTATATAAGAGGAAACAAAATGTCTTGGATCATAAGAAAACTAAAGAAAAATGGTTTACAACTGTCAAGTGTTAACAAATTAGCATAACTAACTATCCACGTGTGTAATGAACTCTCCACGTCAGCTTGGATGGAATCAACTAAAGTTATCAGCCCCCCTCCCCCCAAGATGGAGACAGTGAAGATCAAGAAGTCCCATCTTGGATAAAAGGAGACGAAAGCGAGCGCCATGAAGTGACTTGGTAAAGAGATCAGTGAGCTGTAGAGAAGTCAAAACCTATTGAGGCTGAATAAAACCTTCACGAAATTTGTTGCGAACAAGGTGACCATCAATGTCGAAGATGCTTGGTCCGCTCATGAAAGACTTGATTTCGAGTGATGTGGATGTGGATGGCATCCTGATTATCACACATCAAGGGAATAAGCAAAGCAACAGAAATGTGAAGATCAATGAGAAGTAAATGTAACCAAAGAAGTTCACGGACTGTAGCACTCATGCTGCGATACTTTGATTCTGCTGTGGAAGCTGATACAGTATTTTGTTTCTTGCATTTCCAAGAGATAAGAGCAGAGCCTAGGAAAACACAATAGCCGGTTAAAGATCGTCGTGTGTCAACACAATTTCCCCAAGTAGCATCATAGTATGCTAGTAGGTCAGAAGAAGGTGTAGACGCAAAGAACAACCCATGCGAGGGATATCCCTTCAAGTAATGAAGCACATGCAGTGCAGCATCCCAATGGATTTTTGTTGGCTGCGACACAAATTGGCTTAGTTGTTGAGTGGCATATGTAATATCGGGACGCGTCAAATTCAAATATAACAACTGACCTACCAATCGCGATATTGATCGGGATTAGATAGTAGATCTGCAGACTGAGAACAGAGTTGCAAGCCAGCCAAAAACGGAGTCGAAACAAAAGAACATCCAATAAGCCCCATAGAGTCCACCATATCTAAAATATATTTTTGTTGACTAAGATACATCCCATCTGAACCACAAGCAATTTCAACACCCAAAAAATATTGTGCAGGCCCAAGATCCTTGATAGTAAAGGCAAAATGTAGGGAAGATTTCACATCTGTGATCGAATCCACATTAGGTCCCGTAAGAACCACATCATCAACATAAACAATGAGCGCCAAAAAGGAATTACCCGAACCACGTGTGAAGAGGCAATTATCATGAGACGACTGAACAAATCCAATCGAAAACAAATGGCGACAGAATTCCATATTCCATTCGTAGGGAGCTTGCTTCAAACCATATAAACTTTTCACTAACTTGCAAACCTTCCCAGTTATAGGCGAAGAATAGCCCTGTGGAGGCTTCATGTAAATATCATCGTGTAGGAAGCCATGTAAAAAATGCGTTATTAACATCAAGTTGATGTAGAGGCCATTGAAATTGACTAGAAACAGCGAACAACAATCATACCGTGACTAACTTGGCGATGGGTGAGAAAACCTCAGTGTAATCCACGTTATATTCTTGCTTAAAACCTTTAGCTACTAAGCGGGCTTTAAAACGTTCCACAGACCCATCAACATTCAATTGAACTTTATAGACCCATTTGGAATCAATAACGTGCTTACCCGGTGGCAAGTCAGTTAGAATCCAAGTGCTATTGGCCTCCAAAGCGGCTAACTCAACATTCATGGCTTCGACCCTTTCAAGATATTGACTTGCTTATCTATAAGAATTAGGCTCCCTCAAATCCTGAACTTTAACCAAAAATGTCGTGAAGGACAGTTAAAAATGAGGAGAGACTATATAAGGGAATGTCGGAGGAGTATTTACACTCACTTGAGGATCAAAATGAAGATCTTGAACCCTCACTGCACAGACGAAGTCCTTCAAATAGGATGGAGGATTAGTAGGACGAGAACTACGATGAATCGTTGTCACAGCTTGATCTATGGTAAGAGAAGGAGCATTGAGTGTAACCTCAGAAGGAGCACTAGTTGGAGGGTTGTCAGTGGTATCAGTGGTTGAAACATCAGTAGGGGTAGCAACCAATGGAAGTGTGTCATCAACCTCTAAATTGGGAAAAGATGGAGCATCATTTGCAAAAGATGTAAATGGCAGAGGAACATGGGTAGCATCATCATTCTACTGTAAAGGAAACAAATGTGGGATAAAATCCACATCTCTGGATATTATGACTTGAGAATTATCGAGATCAAATAACATATAACCTTTATGATTCACTGCATATCCCAATAATATACACTTGATACTACGAGCAATAAACTTAGAGTTATTAGGAATAGTTTGTGCAGCAAATGCAAGGCACCCAAAAGGTTTAAGAACATCTAATATAGGGGGTCGATTGAAAAGAGCTTCATAAGGTGATAACCAATTCAAAACAGCTGAAGGTAGACGATTTATAATCCATGTAGCAGTAAGGATGGAGTATGGCCAGAATTTGTGTGGCAACTTACTTTGAAACATAAGGGATCTGGCAACCTGTAGCAAATGACGATGCTTGCGCTCCACAATGCCATTTTGCAGTGGAGAACACACACACGATCTTTGGTGAATTATCCCAAAACCTTCAAGTAACCTTTGTGTTTGCTGGCCAAAAAATTAAGATCCATTACCCGTTCGCAAGTGTAACACCTTTTTTAGAAAATTGGGTTTGTATGATAATAAAAAAGCTACGAAGAATACGATGTACCTGATCCTTTGACTGCAACAAATAGGTCCACGTCGTGCGTGTGTGATTCTCTACAAGCGTCAAGATATAGGTGATGTTGGCTATATTGTAAGGGCCCCAAACCTCAGCATGTAGAAGATAAAATAACTCACTGCTACGACGATTAAGAACGGGAAATGGATGGCGTTGTTGTTTAGCTCGATAACATATTTCACATGAGTTTAAATCCTCAATGTTGGCATCCGATAGTGAACACTTAGCAGGAGCTATCCTTTTTATGACTTGAATAACAGGATGACCAAGTAAGGCATGCCATTGAGATGCACTAAGCTGTCCAGTTTTTATTGCTAAGTTAGCTAGTTCGGATGGAGTGGGTCAGAAGACATATAACTTGCCAATGATTTGTCCTAATCCAAGAATGTGATCATTCGACATTTTCTTGATAATACAATGAGTAGGAAAGAATGAGACCTTTGCTCAAAGATGACATTTTAATTGAGAAACTGACACGAGATTATGAATAAAGGTCGATGCATACAGGACATTTTTCAGAGTTATGCCTGAATCAAGTCTGGCAGTACCAATGTGATGTACCCATAACTTCGATCCATCTAGTAAATATATGCATTGAGAAACTTCCAATTTGTCTATGTGATCCATCAGATTAGCATTGCAGCACATATGCCTTGTTGCTCCATAGTCAATGATCCATTCATGGCGATCAATATCATGCGTAACACTAAACGCGTAATGTCCCATATAGGAATCCTCAGTAGCTGCATTAGATGATTCAACTACATTAGCCATTTCTATCTTCTCATTTTTTGCCCCTGTATGACTCAAAATATTCTCCACTACCTTTACAACTTCAGATTGTATCAATCGGCTCATGTCAGACATAATTTCTTTATCAAGTTTCACTTGCTCCTTCTCATCATGTTCGTGAAACATCTCCTTGACACAATTAATCTTTCCTCCTCATTTTTCAGCTTTGAATTTTTTATACCAGTTAGGTATACCTATCAGTTCAAAACAGTCTACCTTTTCATGGCTTGTATTACCACAATACGCACATTTCAACTTTTGTTTTTTGTCTTGACTCAACGTTCTTTTATATCCATCAAATCTGTATCCTTTTACTGTACTTTGCCACTGCCCCTGCGCCGATTTGTTTGCCGAGTACATAACACTTTGATCTTGAGATTCAATATGATTAGTTTTCTGATCCTCTACTTGTAACATCATCGAATAAGCCTTGCTCACGCTTGGCAATGGATCTAGGATCAAAATCTGCTCATGCATTGTCTCGAACACATCATCTAACCCCATAAGAAATTGCATGAGTCTCTCTCAATCACTAATCATCCGATTTACCTCTATTGCACCACATGTGCACACACATCCTGTTATTAAAAGACTTAACTCGTCCCATAGTCCTTGGAGATTGTGGAAATACATCATGACTGTTTGAGATCCTTGAGTATAAGTCACTATACTCTTCCGAAGCTTATAAATTTTTAATCCATTACTGCCTCCGAACCTATGGTGCAACTCATCCCATAGTTTCTTATTCGTATCTATGTGTTGAAATCATCCAGCAAAACTCCTTTGAAATTGAATTAATTATCCAAGATGAAACTAGGTAATCTACCTTCAACCGTTGCTTATAATCCACAAAATCAGATTCTGGTTCAGGTAAATTTCCATTAATAAAGTCTAAGTTGTTTTTAGCTCCTAATCCTCTTTTGATCGCCCTACACCATCCATGGAAATTCTTTCCATTTAAGAGATCGGCAGTGAGGATCATACCTGGATGATCTGCTGGATAGAGACAATAAGCATCATTACTTTGAATTCGGTAGTTAATAGCCTTTCTGCTCCGATCGTCCGTTTCGGTCACGACTTTGATATTCTTTTCCAGCTTGTTGATTTTGCTGATAACTGATGCCTTCTTCCTCCGTCTCTATCTCCCTATCTTCATGATTTCTTTCCTCCTCAATCACCAATTAGCGCCATGGTGTTCTTCTATTTTCTTTCGACATGTTGAGAAATTGCGAAGGAAATCAGTTGACCAAATAATTTGTTGTTGGATATTAACATATCCAAACAATCTGCCTCTGAAAATAAGTATCTATCTGCTCTGGATACCATCTTAACTTTGGTGAATTCTAATATGAGAGAAATATAGTAAACTAATCCAAATTTTTCATTCCATTAAAAAAAAAAAAACCAACTACAACTATAAGTTTGATCCTTATTTATACTAGAGGAAACAGGATGTCTTGGATCACAAGAAGACAGAAGAAAAATGGTTTACAACTATCAAGTGTTAACAAACTAGCATAACCAATTGTCCAGGTGTGTAATGAACTCTCCACATAAGCTTGGATGGAATCGACTAAAGTTATGACATTTTTAGGGAAAAGTAGCACAAATATAGTTTTATTGAATCTTTATATATTGTTTAGACTTTATATATATATATATATATATATGATCGTGATTACGTGATAATGCAATTTGGTGTGATAAATGATTTTTAATCTTGGCCGTTTATCATATCGATTGGATGGTTGGATGGGATGCTATTTTTAGGCGAAAATATCTTTGTTAGAGGTGTTTTTGGTAATTGAATAATATCCAAATATGTTATATACAACTAATTATGAAAATGTCTATATTTGTTTCCTATATTAACGTTCGTAGATATATATTACATATCTTTTCTGATTTTAACTCACGATTTA